>JAHZND010005442.1:0-15272 GCA_027744115.1 Acrocyrtus sp. NNG-2020
TTCCATTTTTGCATAGTCGGCAACAGTCGGCGGAAAGCCATAGTCTGCATTCTTGACGACAGTCTGCATTCTTGACGGGAGTCGGCGATTCGGCATTCTTGACGCTGCCACTTTGTACCCTGTGGAGGCAGTGGGCAGCTCGTGTCAACTCGTGGAAAGATAGATTATGGGCTTCGCGGCTGGAAAAGACGGAGTTCAACCCGGTGTCCTTGAAAAACGCCAACACTGCTGTCATCTTCATCTTGCATTTCTCCCTACTTGCAATTTCCGTGATTGTGTTTAGCATGGAGTTTTGGAAGCAAATTTACGCTAAACTAGTGTGTACGTGGGAATGCTGCCTCAGTAAGATGAAGGAGATGCAAATGGTAGTGGGTAGATGTATATTTCGGTAGAAAAAATATGAAATAGATTTATTTAAACTAGAATTCTTCTTCTTCAGGTTACCGAATGAAGATAATTTACAAATATTAAGATGTTAAAACAAATTTTCAAACAAATGTTTTAATTTAAACTTCTCAGAAGAAGAATAAGAGTAAATGTAGTATCAATTATAGTAAGAAAGAAAAGTGTCTTTGACTCTCTTCTTAGCACGCAAACATCTCCGCAGTACACCGATATTGGCCTAAGTGTCTTCAAATATCTTTGGAAAACCACCGAGTTTCTTTTATAATATAGTCCCACCTGCCGCCCCCATTTGCTCAGGAGCTGTGTCGAGTAATCGTGTATACCGGCAGCAGGTGGGATCAAACATACTATAATAATTTGAAGAACGACAAAAAATAAAACAAAAATTAAATAGGCAAAATCAGGAAGTATGTGGAAGCCAGATAGCAATAGCGCATTAAGAAAAACTTCGAGGACAAAGCCAGAAGACATTGCAATCTGAACAAGGGCCCATGAAAACTCAGCGTTTCTTATGTGAATGAGATAGAAATTCGAATATACTTTAATTGCGGAGCGAAGTTCACCATTTTTGAATGCATTTAGATATCGAAGGAAACGATGGACTTGCTGGATAAGAGCGAGATACACACAAATTATACTTCTGAGCACTGCACATGTTTCAAAAGCAAATGGAATTGTTAGGCTATTTGTGAGTAGGAGAATCCAAAACGATTTCATTAATTGCTCCCTTTCGTCTGGATAGTAGTAAATAATGAAGAGTGTAGGTGGATCCATGCGGATAAATAAAGTGCAAATTATAATTATTACGGGAGCCACTGCAAGGAGAGAAATCAGAAGATTTAGAAACTGTCCTGGCATATCGACACTCTGTAGGTCCCGATCCCGAACGAACCGTCTAAATTCTACAAAAAATAGTTAATTGGAATGGACGATTTTTTAAAAATATTTCTTTATTTATTTAGCTAATTCTCATGTACCTGAGAAGAGAAGTTCGTGAAATGTGGAAAGACTTTTGTCAAAGATATTCATAGTTACGCTTCGTCCCCAGAGGTATTGATTGGTGTGATTTAAAAATGACGCGAGAGCCTCCGCCCGTAAAATTAGTATCGTGAAAATACCAACGGAAACAAACCAGAGCATGCCGACAACGAATGTCATGAGAAAATGGAGTAGTAGTACACCATCCTCGGCTGCTAATCCTTTCAAAAGGATGTAAAAAATTGGTAGTGGCCAGAATATTAGAAGAATCGCGATGTAAAATAGGTATAGGAAGAAGCGCTTTTGAGGAGACGTTTCCACGTAATATTAGTGGCGGACTGAATTCCAATGCAGAAGTTGGGAACCGAACCCATAGTACTTAGTAAGGTACTCGTTGTACTCAAATGCTTTCAGAACAAGAGCAGTTGCCATTGCAGTTAAATTATTATGATGGAAAGAGAGCTAGAGTAAATATTTATAGCTGCAGTTTTTAACTCTAAAGAATTTAAACTGAAAGACCAAAATGTCTTTAAAAAGAATAGAGACGGTTTTCGCAACAAACGATTTTTTCTTGTCAGAGAAGTCCAATCGGCGCCAACTTTCCGACTCGAGATGTGGATTACTGATACTGTATTTTTTTTTATTTTCGATTCAATATGACCGCCGCCCATTTGGTGATAACAAACTTGACTGCGGTGCTACCATTAAAATAATGTATAAGAACAGAGCTATATCTTCAAGGATAAGTTTAGGTACTTCAGTTGTTTTTTTGGCCGTGCTTTAAGATATCACTAATCGCCTGTGCCTTAATAGAATTGGCTATAGTATTGACCAATATGATTTAATATTGCCAATATCATAATTTAAATGACAGAAAATATCTACGTGGGTAGTAGCCACTATTTCTATTCATGATGCACATACGCGCCTTAGCTACTTTTCATTGCTTATAGAAATAAGGAAAACATGAAATAAAAAAAATTATGAACTTGAGCTGCTAACTTTTTGCCTGATTAACCTTGCCTTCTTGCGTTTAGTTTAGCATAAATACTATTAAGTACCTAAAAACTATTAAATAGTCTACTTATAATAAAATCCAGAGCGTTACTGAATTAGTAAGACGACTGCTTTCGTACCACAAGCCACGATATGCAATACACTTTAATTTCAATCGAGTACATTTTTATCATGGACGCGCTCAAAGCAGTACAAATAGACAAAGAGAAAGAGCAAAGTCCTTTTGTCATTTGCAGAGAACTTGAGAACTGAGACAGTACTGTCCCTTGCATACCTTTCGTATTTATGCAATTCTTGTGGGAATATACATTGAACCGTAAAAGAGCAGGAGGGAGTACCGATTGCGATACCCTTTCAAGATCCTATGCAGTGCAGTGTGCAGTCACATGTTGCTTAAACTTGGAACCAATAATGCATGCCTGCTTCATTGAAATAAAAAAGGTAAACAAACAGGTCGACAGCTTATACATGAAAAATATTTTTTTGTTGTGGTTTTACCGATTATTAATCTTTTTAAATATATAATTACTTACTGATAGTACTATTCAAGTTCATTTTAATAATGGAGGTAACAGTCGGATTACTAAATGGCGATGAGGCTAACGATCGAAAAGAGTTCAAGTGCAATACAAAAGGATTCTGTTTTATTTGTTTGGGAGACATTAGAAGAGAAGAGAATGGGGAAAGTGATAGGGCAGTGTCCATTTTAACAGTACTACGATACCTTGGTGTCAATGCGAAGCAGATATTTGCCAGCGCATTTGAGCAGTCAATGCCAGGCATGCTCGAAGCAGTTTCCTCACTAGGGAGCTCCGACATTTTGGTTGATCTCTGTAGTAAATGTGGGAACATGAGTAGAAAGGCTTCTGCCTTAATTCAGACATTGGAGCTGCTCCAGATGGAGATCGACTTCTCTCTGAATTCTATCCAGGAGTGGATTTTCCAGGCTGACGAGAGCGCAACTAGGAAGGAAGAATATCGAAATAAAATGAAAAGTGACATTTACACGGTCACACTTTTGGCGCCTTTTGATCGACTTCGCCAATCAATTCGGAAGAACTGTAAGCGTAGTTAAATTATTTTGGAAAAAAAATTGAAGGTCATTTAAATTTTTTGGTGGCATGAGATATTGAACGGTAATTGTCTTTTGCAGGTTCTAAAAATATCTCTCGAGTACATCCCAAGGTTGCCGTGGAAAGAATTGATGAACCGGCTCCTTCCAGGAAAATATCTAAAAAGAAGTTAAAGATCGCCAAGGTCATTGGCAACGACCTCAAACTAGAATCTACTGATGGTAGTAGGCGCCTAGCGCATAGAATTCTTCGCCAACGCCAAACCATCTCACCGACAACCGAGGAAAGTGATAAGAAAACGTCTGCAAATATGATTATCGAAGATGACAGGTTTACAAGATCCTCGAGGAAGGGAAATCAGAAAAAATTCTCCAAAACTCATTCAGAGAAAATTAAAAGAAATACAATTTGTGAGGTTTGTCACAAATCATTTAGCACGCCATTTAACCTTAAAAAACACCTAATGCGGAAGCATAACGGAACTGGAGAGCTGTCTTCAGCGCAAGGTGATGCAGGTCGCATCCCAACTTCGATTCTAAAGTCATTGAAGACTCCTCACCGGAACTCCCGGAGACTAACCACATTCCCTTGCACTGTCTGTGGTCGCGATTTCAACCTAAAACAGCATATGAAAAGGCACAATGAAGAAGTGCATCTGAAGATAAAACACAAATGCCCATTTCCTGGTTGCCCTCTATCCTTTTCTCGGCAACATAAGTTGAAAAGTCATTGCGCCTTCAAACATCGGAACTGGAAGCGTGGAAATAAAGCCAGTGTGGGGAGTATACTACCGATTTCGAGGGAATTGGCTATTGTGGAGTCTTCAAATGGAGAACAAGAATCACTCCCTGAAAGCCTAGAACAGGAAGTTGGAGGAACTGAAATTACCACTAGGACTGGAAAAACTCGGCGGGAAGTTGCTGAGAAGATGGATAAGAGTGTTCCGGATGAAGAATTGGATTCTCAATACCCGATTATTCACCTCGATTAGATATTACAACTGTTAATAAGAATAAATTTCTGACAGTATAGGTTAGCACAAATGTAACTGTGCCCATTTTTAAATTTTTATTTTAAATTTTTGTTGATAAGCTTGTAAGCACTTTATCGTTTTATTAAACTTTACTTTACATTACTATTAATTATTAATATAATTGTGTTGCTTTGACATCATTGTGTTATTAATTACCTACCATTAAAATACCTTCATTTAACCTAGGTAATTATGTGCCAATATTAATGACGGCAGCTTTTAGAGCAACACTCCGTTCACAGTTGCCTGAAGAAATGTATCAGCGTATGCCATCTTCGTCCTCCGCTTCATTACAAACAAGGAACCGTACTTTATAGAAATCGGACGGAGGCTTCTGAGCATTAGCCTCCTCATCTTTTGAGAACTTTTGGAGCCGCCCAATTTTGAATTCCTTTTTATCTCATTTATCAATATTTTGGACTTTTCGTAGGAGTCTATAACGAATGGCAGCAGCGTGGAGATCACGCTTACTCCCCAGACTGCGACAACGGAAATACACAATGCAATTGGGGAGGTTGGTGCAAGTGAGAGCTGCCTAATGCTAACTATGCTTAGTGTTGTGGTGATTACAAGCTGTGGAGAAAATATGAAAAAGGTGACGTTACTTAGCGCCTCCTCGCATATCTTGGCAGCCAGTTGCATTTTGCAGTACCAGTGACAAAATGCATCTTGAGTGGAGATATTTCGAAGGAGCTTCCGGAAGTTATCTTGCATTTCCAGCCAGGTAAAGACAACCGTCAGTATAGTGACAAACGTCCGAAATACTTCAGCAGCGGATAGAGCGGTAATGAAGAATTGAATGGTGGAAACCAAACCCGCATATTTTTTCCAAAGGCAGGTGTTCCCGAGGAGAACTTTCAGAGAGCATAAAGTATCCAGATCCTCAATCAGCACGATAGCAGCTATGCACAAGGGATTGAGGATAAGCAGCGGCTTCATGATGATACAGGCGAAGCCGCTCAATCGCTTCAGCGATTCTCCTTTACCGTCACCTTCATTCTTTAAGTTTTTCGAACTCAGAGTGCCACCTAAAATAAAATGCGAATTTTTTAAAATATGAACCATATTATTTTAGATTGCAGTATAGCCATTTTTAGTACTCAATTCGCGACGCAATTCCTTCATGTTCCGAAACGCAGCGACAATTTCTTTTGAATTATGCTCTGCCGTGAATCCCAGTCCAAGCACCATGACAACTGCGCCTAGGTAGCTCGCCTGAATCATTTTCTGCATGAAGGTGAACTTTTCAGGAAAGCAAAATGTGAGCAGACAACTGAAAGCAATAGCCGGGTAGAGAGACCAAACCATCCAATTATATTTTCTGTATTTTTTGCTTTCACCCGTGGTGAGCGAGTTTGTGGCAGCATCCCACTCTAAAAAGAATGGGAAGAAGTGACGAGCTGCAGAGCAAGCGGCTGGAATAGTTCTTTCGAAATAAATTTCCATGACTTGTGGAATGAATGGACGAGGAAAGGAAGCAAAATAAATTTTAAGGGATCCTAACTAGCCCATGCCCAAGTAAGCTATGCGAGGAAGCATCACCGTTTCATTTAACTTTCTCAGCTATTTTTAAAAAAAGTAAAGTTAATTTAGTTTCTGTAGCATGTTGATGAATGGAGCGATAATGTGCCAGTCACATTATCGCATGATGTGGCAGTGACACATTTCAAATGTCATAATCAGATTAATTTCAAGCAGTGGGTAAAAGCATATATTGTAATAATCCTTGAAGGACGCAAATAATGCAAAATTAATGTTGCTTTGTAATTCAACAGTTCTGTCCGACTTTATCATAAAATTCATTTAATTATAAATAATGGCAAGCACCACTCTTCCTTATCTGTGAAAGTGACGGACGTGGACGTGAATCCAAATATTCCAAAATATTACTTTTCAAATTAATCTAGTATAGATTATTTCATATTTAATCAATTTGATAATAAATAATGTAAATAATGTACTGTATGTTTTCTGCACTCTGTTCGAAAGAAAGTGTCCCTTTTCTGCTTCCAAGATAAAAATAACTCATTTAATAATTGTCTGCAATTTTCAATACTCTCACCAAACTTTTTCTCTCGGTAATCTAAAGCACACAGCACACTCGATTATTAAAATCCTTCAATTACTCTGACAATGCTTTACAAGTGCTCGCGTACGTTCATTACCTACCTATTTAAATTTAAAAATGGTAAATTAGAATGTTCTTTGATAAGAGCGTAGGCAGCAATTTATTTCCAACTTTCTGATATTTAGTTCAATATCAGGCAACAAATTATTGCGAATTTGTCAAATGACCCTGCAATTATATTTATAAATACTTTCTGTGGATTATCCTAGTAATTGATAATAAGCCATAAGCCCCAATTTAAGCAACAATTTACACTTAAAAGTTACTTCTGAACAATCAGTCAATTATTGATGTTAAATAAAAGTAAATCCAATTTAGCAATTTACAAATATCACAGAAGAAAATTTTATTTTGATTGTTATATCGTTCCTGGTTTGGCATTCTCTTAAAAACATCGAAATCAACAGTACACAATTTTATGCTCTCATTGCAGAAGCAACATGTAAAAATGGCAGCTAAATTTAATAGAGGCGTGTTCTTAGACTACTACTCTAATATGGAGGGAGCTTTGAATTTTTTTGCAACTTCCTCAAAAATTCGAGACATGCATTACACACCTACTACGTCAAAGGAAACTGCTGCCGTGCTACCAAAACTACCTTACATAGCAATTGCACAATTATTAGTGTCAGCTCTCAATCGATCAATAATATTCCCGAATGAAAACATAGGGAGGAAGCTTGTTCCTCCACCATTGCTGGATAGAAATGTGCCATCTATAGTCCCCGACTGTAGAATAACTGGAGTCGCAACAAGAACAGCTCCGTATTTATGGAGCCTATATAGAGAAGGCGGAAGTGGAAGCACAACAGCTCCCATTTTAATTCAGGTCATTTCAACTCCTCTCAACTTTGCTTACTGCGGATCCACTAAAAGTGGAAGTGAATCTGAGAGACTGTGGTCCTTCGGCATATTCATGGAAGCGTATGATCGTCTTACCTGGATTTGTTTTGGAGTGTCAATGCTAACAGTTTCCATATTAGTTGGAATTTCTTCCAAGGAAGTTAGCTTTGAGAAAATATGCAGCGGATTTATTTTGGTGTTTGGGGTAACACTAGACAGAGGTGGGGAGAGCAAGCGCCGTCCAACTCGTCTCGTAGTTTTGTGGACAGCGTGCAGCTTTATTCTTGTTGACTTCTATGACGGTTACATTGCCAGCAGTTTGATTTCCCCTCCTGGAGAAGATACTATGTCAACCGTAGTTGAATTGGAAGAGCGCGACTATCGTGTGGTGCTGGGAAGCAGAGGCAACGCAGTTTTGCTAAATACAACATTCCACTCTGCTTCGTTTCTAGAAAGGAATTTGTCGCAGCACCAGAAAATTTTAAAGCGCCTTGTTTCTGCTTCCATTGTAGAAGAACACCCCCAAAGACTAAGGAGGATGCTAGCGTATAAAGATAACGTTGTGATTCTTGGCGGATGGCATCTAATTCTTAGCTTGGTTTTTGAGCTGAGGAAGCTTATCAAGACGGAAAGTGAAAAGGCAAGAAAACAGTCTCGAAATTGTTGGACAGGGAAGGAGCTCTTTATGGAGGAACCACTTTATTTTGGATTCCTCCCTCCTGATAATCTTCCTATAAGTATTGTGTTTTTACATTTAACAAACTCTGGAATATTCCAGAGATGGATGGAAGAGAGTTCCGCTTTGTACCATTCGAAAAGAGTCCAGGACCGGGTTAGAGTTCTTTCCCGGACACAGTTCCAACCAGACGAGCACACGGTGGTTCCTCTTAGGATGGAAGGGAAAATCCTCAAAGTTTTCTTAATTTGTGGAGCTGGACTTTTTATTAGCGTTGTGGGATTTTTTGCTGAAAGAGTATGGTGGCGGTTAAGTCGAAATGGGTGTTTTTGTGCTACGCAGACATTCTCGACGGTAACATTTGTTCAGCCATTTAGTCAATAACGACCTCGAATGAAAAATCCAATTAATTAAAGGACTTCAGTCTAAAACCTTGCTACTTTGCAGCAGTCTACAGGCATCGGTTTATCCAATGTATTTATTCATACAATTGTTTTTGAGTACTCTGCAGATTTTCACATTTATAATTAATCTTTTTAAGGGGCTATTATAAAATTGCATGATTGTATGAAATAGACGTAATCAGTAAACCTAATTTTGACGAATCTGGCTTTCAGTTGGAAATTAAAACTAATTCCATATCAAGTATAAAATGTCAAGGTAAGGCAAGACAATTTCATTTAGAAGACAAGAAATCCTTCCGTTTCGGCTCTGTCATCATCCAAGGTGAGCAATGTCTGATAGTGTCAGAGAAATTAAAAGGTTGACGTTGTTTATTGTTTTCGTATGAGTAAGGAACCGTTAAATATTTTTTAAATCGAATTTCTGCTAGTTCTCACCATATACAGAAAAAAGACGCCAAGGCTGGAAAGAAAGTGCCAGATGTCATGGGTATCATAAAATCCAAAAAGTACACATTCCTCATTAAAGTTTCTGGAGTCAGCGGGAGTGCCTTGCCAGGATGTTTCACTGTGGAAGAAATATTTTGCGCTGACACCCAACAAGAGACTTCCTAAAAGAAAGCTGAGCCGAGCTTTCCAGCAAATTCTCTCGTCTTTGCTAAAAATCTGAAATTTATAAATTTTGAAAAGTTGAGATTTTCACTAACTGTAATTTTAACTTGACAAATTTCAAGGCTACGACTTCATATTAAATTACCTTCATAATTACATAGAATGCAAAGTAGAGAGCAAAGTTTGTTCCGAATACGATGAGCAGATGAGTGGCAAAGTCCGCTGGTCTTACAATCATTCCGTAAATGGCTAGCCCCAAGTTGACTCCGGACGACACCAAAATTAGAAATAATCGAGGAAGATCTTGGTGGGATTCATATACTAATGGATCTGTATTTTTAAAAAGTGGCAACATTAGCTGAAAGATAATTGTTTTAAAAAATTTGGAAAAGTTAAATGCTGATTTGAAGTACCCAATCGAACTTGAAAGTAATAGAGAGCTAAAATAAACAGCGAAATGTGTAAAGTTGTGACAACTGCATAGAAGGCTATTGCGTTTCCTGAATAGTTAAAAATTGGCACAAGAGTTTCCAGGACGGGAAGACTAGTAAAAAGGACGTAAGCCTCCACATTAATGTCAGGATGTCTGGCTTGGTAAAGCTTGAATGTGCATAGCGCCGCGTTAATGTACATGAATAGTGTATCTAAAAAATATTTAAAGTTCTAGTTAATTTAGTAATAAAAATATTTGGATATTATAGAACGGAAAATCTTTCTCTAAAAAATAAGGCTTAAACTTAATTAATCAGCTAATTAAAAAACTTTAAAATACGAAGTACTTTACTTCACGTTTACTCGCTCACCTTGGCATTTGGATCGATTTCCAAGAGTTGCTTGTGCGCTCTCTCCCTTAAATGCACTATTACTAGGAAGGTTACTCCCAGCACGATGTAGCCCACGTTGGAGAACACGTGGTTGAAATCGCTCAGCATCCAGAGAGGATGGGCACAGAGAAAATTATAGTAGCAGAGATCCATGTTCCCAGTTTGGAATAATCTCTTTTGATGATCTACCACCTGAAAAATTAAAACGCATTTTTAACTACAAAGTCCAATGTCAATCTAACTATGGCAGTAGCAATTTAAAAATTTACCATTTGGAAGACAGGAATGATATAGAACAAGGAGCAGCTGCTGATAGTGGTCAGGTAGCGATTTGACCTTGTTGCAATGTCATGAGGTTGAGCTGCACAGATGTCAGAGGGATACCTATACCTAGGTAAGCGTCTTGATGAAGCCGAAGCATCAGTATTTTTGAATAGTGGCGTCCTGTCATTTTCAGCTTCGGCTTGTTCCGTATTTGCGTCCGAATTTCCAGTCGTCTTAGACCATTCCTTTTCCTTAGCCACTCCAATTTCCTCAGTCTCCTCAAAACTTATTGTTGTTGCAGCAGATTTGGAATTTTCTGGTGAATGGCTATGACTGGACCCCGGAACAGGACTCGTTCCGTCGTTTTGATCAATTTCGGTCCTAGATGTAGATGGTGAGGTTGCATCTTCCGTTCCTGTATCTTTTCTGTCTCGAAAGAGATTAAGCCGGCTACTCTGAAATGAGCACCGGCACCAGCTGAAGCACAGAATGAAGTTTCTTTCGTTTAATGAAATGAATATTGAAATGCAGGAGATGACCATTAGGATCGCCAGTGGAGTGAACATTGCCCAATACATCTGCCGACGAGATATCACGCTGAGTGCTTCAACAAGTACGTGCTTTACTCGATTATCCCTGCTACTCTTTAGGCTATGCGATGGTATATAGCCGCCTGAAAAAATAAGACTTCGGGACCGAGTTGCATTGTCTAATTTTTCGCAAATTGCTTCATTTCCGTGCATTACAAAAACCACTCGCACTCCGCTCGGAAACTCGCTTTTCTATAAAAAAAATTGGTTGCGGTTAATTTACTGAATATATTTGATGTCATCAGAGTTCGCTAAGCACTAATTACCTTTACCTGTAACATGAATCCACTTTGATTGTTCATTGTCTGCCAGAATCCCCTTAAAATCACATTCTCTTCTTGGTCAAATGTTGGACACTGGTAAAATAAATTTAGATTATTTTAAAAATTAATTTCCAAATCATTTACATCATAAAAAAGTTGCTAATTTACCTGTGCATCTTGGACCGAGACTGTAACGCAGAGGCTATCGTTGGATGTTATCTTGAGAAGAATTTTGTCGGATGGAAAGCGATATACCATAAGCCCTGGAACATCCGGCTCAATATCCATCTCTTTTGGGGAACCCTCCCTATGTTTTAAAATAGTACTAATTTAGCCACCAGCCACCGCCTGGCAAATATTTCAAATATTTTGCGCTAGCTGAACTAATTAATTGAAATTGACCATCTACTTGATATAAAGAGTGCTGGTAACATTTATGCTAACAGAGAACTGGACAGATTCCGGGCTTAATGTGGACACAATCACTAGAATGTAATTGGGTTCTGTTGGCTCAAATTCATTTTCCACTATAGCATTCCCAGATGAGTCGAACTTGGTTAGGTGATAGTTGCACAGCGTTCTGCTAGCCTTTAAGTAGGTTGTCCTATAAAATAAATAATTAGTAAGAGCAATTAGTTAAATTTAATTTTGTTTGATAAGGAGGTATACATGAAATAAGTTGTAATTTACTTACCCATCGTACATAGATGTACGTGGTAGATCCCATGAGAAGGACGCGCTTTGTTGCCTAACGAGAAAAGAAACTTTGTCCTTTCTGCTAACCGGCGGATGGACTTGTACAAACACTCTGACATCCTGTCAAAAATAAATTTAAAAATACTCTATCTCAAATCCAAATAAATCAAAATACTATACAAAAAATGAAGGAAATTTGCAGCTGGCACCTGATCTGCATTAGCTGTGAATTTGAAAAGGAGAGGAAAAACAATTCCACTGGTTACGGTCCCATTGTAGAAATGTCCTTGAACAGGAATGGGATTATTGCTATATAAATTCGCATGGCTACTACTGCTAATAGTGCTATTTATATTGTATGCAGCAATTTGACAGTGAAGAAAAAATGGGAGAATGAAAATAATGGTCCACATGCTTGCTTATTCAAGTAGATTTGCAAGTGCATATTATATTTAATGGAATAAAAGTCTGGTGAGCTGAGCTACACAAGTACAGCCATCATATCGCGTGATGTAATCTGAACTGAATATCTTTTTAAAAGACTTTTTATGACTGGACAGGGAGAGAGCGAGACAAGAATTTTTTTTGGTGCTGCTCGCATCAAACGAGCCTGGTTACTGATCAGTGGAAGGATGATGTGATATAACCAGCCCAAAAGTTGTTATGAATGAAAAATATATACAATAAAAACTCATCTTTGGTGGCGATATTGCAAATGCGCAAAATATCATCATGCAAAAGGAAATAAATTTTGATAGGGGGTTTCTTGGAATTAGAGATTGAGTCATTCCATAATATGCAGCGAGAAGCTCAGCATTATTTGCTGTGATGATCAGTCTGAACCTGAGTCATTGACAAATCAAGTTTTTTTTATCACAAAGTAAACTCTCGCAACAGTAATCCGTAGCGTAAAGATATATGATTTCAATGTGAAAAACAAACAAATGTATATACTTAATAAACAGGGTAAAAATATTTTATGACTGTTTCAGTGAATTTAACAGTGGTTCTGACTGTAAGATCAAAATTATTTTTAAAGCCTCTCTTCCATGTAACGTTGAGGCATTAGTGGTAGTAATAAGCTTATTTTGAGGTTGACAATAAAACCGCTGAAAATTGAAGATGCAGCAATTAATAATAATAAAATAGCAAATCTAGCTAAACCAACAAAAAGTCTTAGACAACATAACTTCTCCCTTATCGAATTTTTGTTTGTGTTGAATGAGCTCACCATGCGACGACATTAAATTTAAATATATTTTGCTATAAAAACTTTTATTTTTTTGTAAATTCAATTAAAAACAAGGTCACTGTTTCTTATTTTGTATGTGCATACCCGAGCTCCAAAGTCTTTTCTTCAGCATTTTAATTATGTATGTAATTGTTTATGGGCATTTACTGCTGACTACTGCAGAACACTTCAACGACATCAACATGATAAAGGATTTTAAAAAATGCTTCCGATTATTTACACCAAAATTTCGGGTTTGTAAAAATGTGTTTATTTCTCAAATATATTTTATTCGCAGGAATTAATTTGCAGGACATGCCTATTCTAGATTACATTTTCTCCGGGAGTTTTTACTTGACGTCATTCCCTCTGCCCTTTTGTGCTCAAGGGACAAACGAAGTAACTGTTGGTATGGTAATACGATTTAAAAAATTATGTCATACCACGCGTAATATCTGTAAAATTTGATTGTCTGATTTGCCTTGCGTGACCGAGCTCATCAGGTATTTCAATTAAATTTCTAATTAACGATTGATCATTTCAGCTAAACTTTGTTTTTCGTTTGGCTGGTTTCTTGTTTTTTGATTACGCACTCTATCTTGGGAAATCAACTTTGGAGCTTAATCTTCTAGCTTTGGGATAACAAGTTAGCAAGGAAAGGCACGCAAGATTATGAGGAAAACGGGATCATTCGGTGATGACCGAACATATAAATTTTGGCTAATTTTTAATGATTCCAATATATCGCAACAAAATAATATTTTTTTATTCGAGTTTTTGTAATTGGGGCCATGACCATGACTACTGAGACATATTAATAAGCAGAATTGATCATAGCAGAACGAAAATTATTCTTATTTATCCACTTACCTATATTACTCCCATATTATTCTACTTTGCTATTTGGTCAATCAGTCAATTGCCAAAAAAGTGTCGCAATATTACGCTATGATTTCACTATTTTGTGCTACATTGATAATCGGGTGCTTATCTCAGGTAAACTACTGCATAGCGCACCTACAGGTTCCGATTCCAATAACCCCGGTTTATAAGACACGGTTTTTTTTTAGTTTTTGAGGAGCCCTTCTACAAAAAAATTACTTTTTTGTTTGTGGTTTGTTTTGCAATTAAAGCGGCATCTAATGAGATAGCCCTGATAAGCAAAATCGATCACAGCAAATTGAAGTAGGTAGTTCCACAACGAAAATTGTTTTTTCCCATTTCCTTTACTGACTCAAATTACGTAATATTCAATTTTGTTGCCAAGTAGATCAGTCACTGCCAAAGGCACCTTGTTGCGTGGTTTAAACAATTCTCTCCTAAAAGGACACCTGCGGATATAATAAATTTCAAACGGTATCGTATATCTTCAGAAATCACCCCAAAAAATTAAAACATGGTTGCACTTCTCAGATCCATATGGATACTTGGCTTCGGCTTTTTATCCCAGTTAAGATGCTGTAAAGCATACCCACAAGTTCCTACTCCAATAACAAGTTTAGATCTTCATGCTCCGCTTAACATATTCAGCAGCTGCAGCATACGCATTATCGCCAACAGAATAATTAAATCTGACCAGGTAAGCCTACAGTAATTTTTTTTAGCTTTAGCTTTTATTATTTTCATGCTTCGGATAATTCACCGAGTAAAAGGCACTTATTCTTTCACTAGACAACAGATATTGTGATGAAACAATGATACTTTACACACCAGCTCGTTTTTTACTTTTACATTGTCTTTACGTGGCTAAAACTTGAATCGCTTCGAAGCTGGAGTATCTATCTAAGGTCTAGTGTAGGATGAATTTTGAGAGTTCTAGTCGGTGCGGCTCATTAAAGATTAAATAGTGGCTTGATACTTTACTAGATTGGAGGAAATACTACCGCTTCAGATTATGACCTCGGACCTATGTTTACCTTCCCAGTCATCCTTTCTAATTTCAACTACGCAAAATACGTCAACCCGGACCGTTCCTTTTATGAAGGGCACTGCGGCTCAGACATGTACTGGTTAAACCCACCGCCTACTCCTAGATTTTTGCCATCACCAAAGCACACTTGCACAGTGCTTGTGTATATTGATCCAGTTCACTGCCACACCTGGACACTGGAATATGATTCGCACACGCACCCCAACTCCATCTTTTACTCACTTTATTACTCCGCAGATCAAATGTGGATAGAATTCGATAAAGGGTTGCATGATGATATAGACACCCGAAGAGAATTTGCATTACTC
>JAHZND010005443.1:0-70369 GCA_027744115.1 Acrocyrtus sp. NNG-2020
ATGATAGCACGACAAGAGCCGACACTCCCGTTTTCTGTTTGCTTTTGTTATTTTACGTTTTTACGAAGTTTTATAAAGTTTTTCTAGCTGCTGCTGCGCTAGATGCAATAAATTTTTTATACGAAATAGTAAATACATGTTACATGTCACAAGGAACGCGCTCAGAATATGTAAATGAACATCCCAATTCCTCATAACATCCTCAAAATAATGCATCTAGCTAAAATAAATTTTTTGCAGGCTGTTATTAAAAACCATCTTTTCTTTTTTTGGGAAAAAATCCCCAAAAAATCTGTGATTTTTTTCCGAGCGTGGATTCCCTAAAGTGATGTCGTGATCCATGTAAAATAAGACTGAGATAATGATTCATCCCTCAAAAAATTATAAAATGGCTTTCGCGCATCTGCTGCTGCTCTGCATAAATGAAATCATTCATATTTTAGGAGAAGAAAATTAGTTATAAACAGCCGGAAGCTGCTAAAAAATCGTTTATTCAGCTTTTTCCTCCCGCTTTTAATAAGTCATTAACAAACTCACGCTATTTTTGCTCACTTCTTATGCACTTCGTACAAATTACAGATAACAAGCATAGGGCTAAACTAAAAGATGTGAAGATTTGCTCACGGCTTGTCTGGGAGAGAAAGACCGACCATAAAATAAACAGATTTTAACTTAGCAGATGGGACTCTCAATGAAAAGCCAAAAAGAAGTGAAGAAAAGTGACTGTTGAGATGTAAAGATCTTTTTTTCCTATCGCCCAATATTGTTCAATAAACAGAACATCTCACCACATGCACGCTAAAATAGTTTTTTTTCTTCTCTTGTTACGCATTATCCAGTCTATGAATACATTACAGCACGAACATTTTCAGATTTCACGTTCAGATTACCTGCACACAGAGATTTTGCTCGCTGCAATCATCTCTCATCACCTAATTTACTACGAAAATATTAAGAGGCCAAACCCAAAAGAGTTAAACTGGAGGGAGAGATGATGACGACGGGCTGAGGAAACTAACTCTGTTTGAGTTATGATTTCGTGAGAGAAGTGCATACATCGTTATACGCAGTAATAACGAGATGTTAGAATAACAATTGAAAATGAAGATGATAATCATTGTGAAATGCGTGGAGAAATTGGGAAGAGCATCAGCACAGTATTAATACGGTAAAAATAGTATATCACTCCAGCTCAACTCCAGCCTGGTAAAAAAAATCACAACAGCCAACAAGAAATGTTGCACAAGAGCATTACCTACTCTATTTAAGAAATACTGGAAGAGGGAAAATCGCTGGAATGAGCACAAGTCTATGAGAATCCACAGGTGTTAAAATCACCTCTCTAAAATCCCACTTGAGTCTCAAAAAACCTTTCTTCCTCTTCTCTTTAATGAACCGAAACTCATCATCATCCCCATAAAGAGAGTGCGCTTTATTACCTTCAAGTGTCTCATTGTTACTGCTCTTATTGCCGACTTGGTTTCTTAAATGAGTACGCTTCCTTTCTCATTCATTGCTTTTTATGTTACGTCTCCATCTCCATTACAATTCTTAGTGTGCTAGTTATCCGTAAAAATATACTTGCTGGCACGAGACATATTACGAGATATATTACGAGATACCAGAAAATAAAATAGAAAAATGCTAAATGGGAGATTATGTACTTTAACGCAGCCCCTTTATGAATCAATTCATTTTAATACCTGATTACCAGAGATGCTCCAACAAAGGTCCTTCGGAGATTTTAAAAGAGTGGAAAAAATGCTTTTGCGCTTCACTCACTTTACTTTTATTCCTCCACAGCAGACTGCAGACGCTAATGATGAATCATTCCTTGACGGGTATCGGTATGCTATAAAGGAGATCCATCTAACAAGACAGATTTTTCTTCTCACGACAGAAAATTATTTTTTTTGCCTAAGGGTCCTCAAGTTTTAGATATACAAATAGCACATCAGCTCACTTTAAAAACGGATTCACCATGAAAAAAATATATCGCCGAGATGGAGACTGCAAAGAATAATAATGTTTTTCAGGTGTGACTAACTGACGAGTGATGCTGTACAAGGGCTGGGGCAAAATGTTGTTGTAGGTGTATAATAAGTACTTTCTTTACAAAGTTAGCCACGACGTAGGTAGAAAAAAGTAATTTGTTCCAGTAAAACTCACTGTGCACTGTCGATATGATTTCATGAATAGATGAGATACATCACTCGTTTTCTCTCCCTTTTTTCCTCACTTCATAATTCTCCTCTTTATCTCTTTTTACGCCTTTTTACACACTGAAATTTTTTTCACATTAAAAAATTGCTGCACTCCTGTCTTTTCAGATTCGGACTTTTTTTTAGTGCGCACATAAATATTATAGATAGCGTTTTCATGCACTTTGTGCAAAGAGATGTGCTTCAGTCCTATTTACATTGATTTTTCATGCGCAAGGATAGAGAAACTTTCAACAGCGATGCTCCTGCGAGGGCTGCTGGGGATGAAATGAAAAAAGAAAAACAGTTTGGTTGTGAGCAGTGAAGAAAATGCTGAGGCGTGTTTTTTTGTAAAGTCAAATCCGAGCCTGCTCACAGACTTCTTTTGCATGGGCATCCATCCTGGTCCTCCTGTCTTAAAAATTCATCCCTACTTACACCGAACAGTTTAAGGATGTCCACAAAGATATGAAAGAAATTAGAAAAATTATTATTACGCATTCTTTCTTCGAAAATGTAATGATTTGGTTGATGATGGTGGTAGCTGCGACCGAAAAGAAACAGTATTTGAATGTAATATGGATGTATTATGCAATTTTAATTTTTTTTCACAGTTTCTCCGCTTACAGAACTCAGCTGCAGATTTAACTGCAGCACAAGAGAAAAATAAACTGAGTTGGGATGAGGTCTGCGAACAAGCATAATTATCGGTTTAAAACTTTAGCAATGTCTGTAGGGGTAGAGCCGGACCAAGTGAGAAGACTTTCTTTGTCAGACATATTAGGGGAGAGTTAGTGAGTTGAAGGGGGTGAGTCTTCTGGTGAGTATCTGACTCAAGAAGACAATGAAAGGATCCACTGATCCAGAGAGGGAATGTGCTTGTAATTATTAGTTGCTTTTTTATGAATGCAGATGTACATCTACAACCACAATACAAATAGCTTTAAGGAGGGAGGTAAGAAAGAATGATAATGTGATGCAGTGTAAATTGGTCTATAATATGATTTCCACTTCCATCACTCAGTTTTTTATGGGGAAGTAATAAGCAGTAGTTTTTTATGAGCGAGGGAAGAAGGAAGCTTTCTTTTTTACAGGTACAAAAGGCACTGAATTTTTTTCGTTCAGTAATTTAGTTGGGTTTGGTTAGCATGGATGAAAGGAATTTCCATGTCCATGAATGTCGCTTCATTGAGAATACATATTTTTTGTATTTTCCTGTGACCAAACAATGTTTACTTGTGCAGGGGAAATGTAATGGGTCTGGTTTAACCTTCTCTGAAAAAAAGGTCGGAGTAGTCCGTAAAAATGTTTATCATTCTTTTCTCCAGGTACTAATAACAATAAAAAGATGTGCGTTTTATGGGCTTCGGTTACTGTTATGTTTTTACTGTCGTAATTTACTACAAGAGAGAGTTAATTTCTTCGAATTTCCTTTGTGTGCATTTCCTATGGGGTCGTCATTAGATATTTTATTTTCGTTTGCACAATGACATAATGACAATGAAGATCTTGATCTTTCACATCTACATGTTGTTCAGCCTATTCTTTCTGTAGTGTCCTTTTGTGTGCCTACCTTTTCTTACCTGTGCATCAAAAGGAAGATATCTGAAAAGAAAAGGAAGCCGACAGGAAGGCACTCCACTACATCTTCAATACTTCATAAAATGCACAATGACAAACTACTGCTTTTGTAATGCTATGGACTTTTTGAAGACTACTGTGGAGTGGAGAATGTAAAAGGCTACAAGTTGCATTACATGTAATATTGTGGTAGATGATGGTTTGACTTAGGTATACGTGTAAGTAAAGAGGAGGCGTCTGTCTTGGGTAATGGTAAGGAATTACATACTATTTAGTGTTTTTATGCTGAAATTAAATTTTTCGAGAAAGATTTCTTTTGCATAAAAAAGTTTACAAACTACAAGAATGTCTCAAGAAAAAGAAGACCAAACTAATACTTTTTTTCATAAAACGACAGTCTACAACTTAAGAAAATACATAATATGAACTCTTTAAGCCTTTAATGAAGTAAATGCAGTAATTAAGTGTTCGCGTACTAAATAGCAAATTTTTGATTTTGACTAAAATCTCAAATGGCTACTTGTTTAATTTTTCATATTTCTGTAATATAGTATGTGACAGGTTACTGTAAAATATAAAATAATAGTAGGTTTGGTTTGTTTAGGGATATCATGTTTCGTTAAATTAACATCATATAAATTCTATGTGCAATAAACAATAAATATTAACAACGTATTATTCTGAGTTAATGCGTGGAGGTAGAGGTACTAAAACAGCAACACCTTGGCTAGTCTGAGTATACTGGATATCTATCTATAACACTTGTCCACCGAGAAAGGAACGTAGCATGCCTCCAAGTGGTCTGTAAAAATTCAATTCAATTTATGTAACTTCCGCAAATAACTAAACCTTATTTATAATTTAACGATATGGTCGATACGTAATAAGAAAAAATATTTTACTGTATTATGATCTAACAAAAAGTATCAATTAAATTAAACTTACGAGTTTAATACTGCTTGTGGCAAATTTACTATATGGTCAGGAATGGCGTTTCCAGTAAGGAATTGGCTAAATTCGTTCGAAAAATGATTGCAGTTGTGTTCGAATAAACTGTACGTATCTGCCCTGAATGATGAAGACCCGAGTTCTGTTAGATATTCAGACATCACCGATTCAGGAATTTCAGTTTCACCAAGTTGCAAAACTTGAAGGGGTTGTCCTAAAATGGTTGTTCCCTACATGAAAATAACGAAATAAAATATTCGGTTATTGATTTTACGTTTAGTTTTGATAACGTCAACAATATAAGAATACGTTTACTTTAATTATTACAAACTTTTCTTACCGGATTGCAATAGCTGACACCACTTGTACTACCATTTCCGATGGTTCCCATCCCCGAAGTTGAAACGGGACCTCCACCTCCGAAAAAATATTCCTTTCCGTACACAACCACTCCCGTATGCCATATTCCTTCAAGCTGCAAACCTGAATGAATGAAATATTTTTAAAAATTATTATACTCACGGAATTTAATGATCTGATTTATTACATTTTAACTAGACATAGTAATTGCAGCTTTCTTCACTTACCAAATTGGGGCGACATAATTCTAGCCATACCCTGACTCAAGTCATAAACGTAAAGCTGGACTGGAGGCATTTTCGCAAGTTTCGAGTATTCCTAAGCGCACTGCACTTTCAACTTTTTAGCAAATTATGAAGCTATGATTTGATTGATGATTTTAATTTCGTAAATAAATTCCTATTCCTCTTAAACTCTTCTAAGTAAGAATAAAACACCTCACTTTTAGGGCGCCCTTTATCACACAAAATCTCCAAATTAATTTATCCACATTGCACTTTCCTTCACAAGGTTTCGTTTTCGTTTGAGATTACTACACTGAACTCATCTTATATTAACGCTGCCACTTCTCCTAAATGACTAAGGAAAACAATAGTTGCTGTCTCATTCCGTTCTCCTGCAAACCTCTACAATGACAAGACAATGATCACACGTGTACAAAGTATTTCTCATAAGTAAAGCTACAGCTGCAGTAAAAAAATCTAGATAGATGATGATTATATGGCTATATGGCTTATGTAATTTCGCCTTGATCTTCCACGTTAAAACTTCTGGTAACTTCTACGTAAGCATTTTTGACACTGACTGACTACAACCAATCATAAGTGAATTATGGCTTTCGATGTTTACTATGAATCTCAATCTCTTTTAATGTGTTTGGCTTCGCTTCAGGATATTTTTACGATATTTGCTAACTTTGTATTGGCAAGTAAATCTTCGTATTCCCACAGAATGGAAGGGAATGAATGCTCACCATCGCCAATTATAAATGTTGATGGTTAGTGGCGCTGACGATTGCGCTTGCTGCACTTTGATTAAGTATTAAGTAGGTATGTTGGTATTGGTATTTATGTATCAAGACTAATCAATCAGAATATTATATTTAGCTCACATTCACATCTCACTATACTTCTTTCTACTACTTATCCGGACACACCAGACACTCCTGACTAGCACCAACTAATGTTCGTAGGTAATATAGTGTGTTTGAAAATAATTCGAATAATCTCTGTAATGAAGTGTTTTAAATTTAAAATTGCGAAAAAGTAATTGCCGACTCGCTATCTTTCTGCTTCCCTACTATGTACTAGTGCTCAATTTTTATTTTTGCAGCATCATAGCATATAGCCATCATAGCCATCAATCATCATAAGGTATATGGGCAAGTCAGCTGATATGTATTTACAAGTGTGTACGCATTTGGAGTTGAGGTTTATTTACCCGCAACATGCATGACATACAAGTTGTCAACAGAAACAGAGCAAAAAGAACGGATTCTTAAAGTTTTAATTTATAATTCTCTATTTTTGGAGGAAGTCCTACAAATTTATTTAGTAGAATTGAGGGGCTTTATTCAATTTAATAGACAGTGTTATTTTATATGCTTATCATTTGTAGAATATTGCCGGTGAAGTGAATGACTTGACTCAAGTCAAGTTCCATTAGTGCTGCAAAAGCTGCAAACGCTAGATAAGGTAATTAGTGCATAATAGGTTAGGCAATCAGATTTAAATTGGTAGTTTCTGCACAATTGCAGTTAGTAATAGTTATTAACACAACCAGCTTATATGTAACATGAAAATACTCATGGCCAATTTCTAATTAATTGTTTGCAAAGCAAACTGCTACTAATTTTTTGAGAATCTGAAATATTAGTTTGTACTGTGTCTTTAAGCAAACTCAATTTTTAATTGAGCATGCAGTAATGCTACCCTGATTAGGACGATTAAGTTTAACATTTAAAGTTGTCTTTTAGGTTTTTGTAGTTGTTATTCGGTTCAATGCACTCAAAATTTATTTTTTGTTGTTAGAATGGCGGATGAGCTACGACGAGGGCTGCATCAAATTTTGCAGAAGGTGGATGGCTTGTACGGGATAATTCTGACAGATCGTGATGGAGTGACAATTTTGAAAGCTCATTTGGAACCACCTTCCCATCATAATACTCCAGGGGGCGTGTCACAGGCTAATGGAGGAGCAGTGTTCCCAGAGGCAGCTCTCCGACTCAACTTTCTAGCGACCTTTGGCACCGCCACGGAACAAGCTAGTAAACTTGGAATGGGCCGGAATGACAAAATAATATCCATTTACCAGAAATACCAAGTGATTCAATTTAACAAACTACCTGTGGTCGTTACTCTCATTGCCAAAAAGGATGCAAACACAGGCTATATGCTAACAACTTTGGATGAAATGCTAAGTCCATTGGTTAACGAAATCAAGAAAGATGTGACTGCTTACTATCATAGTCACTGTTTAAATACGGGGGATGTCTGAAAACTTGTAGCTACTGTCAGTCCACTTGTGGCATTTTTAAAGACAACTTGAATTATTTACCTGTTAGGACAAATTATAATTACCTAATTCTACTTGCGTAGCTTCTTACTATAAAGAGTTTTATATTTGTTTCCTTTTTCCAGAGTGGTTTTTGAAAATTTACAAAGCAATACTTAATAATAGCATACTTACTTCATACTTGAAAATAGGTTAAGTGAGTTGGTAGATGTAAATTATTAAAAAGAATATGCAAACCAAAACACCGTAACTTGTACCTATATTTGTTTTTATTGCAGTACTGTAGATTACAAACAATAATGCAATTAATTTTACTAGGTATTTATTTGATACACAGACAAAAATGTATTCCTGGTTCTTCTCTATGTTTAACCCAAGATAAGTTATTCAGTGAGCAGGGGAATTATAATTTACTAATCTGTTTGCAGTTTGCATCTTGGTGCCAATTTTTACGGTTTAATAATTATTAGTGTCCCGTCCTTTTACCAATGCTTTTACCTTTTGGTAATAGAAAGTGCCCGTCAGCATATAAGCTCATTCATTTATTTAAATTTTTTATAAAATACTAAAGAACTTCTAATAGTATGATGATAAGTACATGTGCATTTTGCCAACAAACGTAAAGTATCAAAAGTTATAGTTTTAGCCATGCGCTTGCCAACTCTCTAGCAAATATTTGCAAATTTGTAATTTGTAGCTTGACCCTGCGAAATGTGCAAAGCAAAAGTGTGTAATTTTCACTTCCAACTACTGGTCTGTTGGTTTTAGTTCTGAGATACCATTTTCTATTTTATTTCATTAGTAGCATGTTCGCTGCTTGAGCTAACGCGAAATTTTCAAACATCAGAGGCGTCATTGAGTCAATATAATTCAACGCACCAAATCGAATTTTGACGAGGTTGCAGCTTTTATGAAATCTTTTCAACCATTTATGCCCACTATGTACTTTTTCAAGGTTACTTTTGACCTTCTTTGACATTCTATAAATGTCCCCCAGTGCTGTGAACATTCCCATAATGACAAGTACTCCCTGATTTGCGAGGATTCCAAAAAGACAGTAGCTGACAAAGTTTAACTGTCCCTTGAATTTTATTATTCCATACAGGCTGAATACTTGATGAGAGCTGACGGTAAACAGAAGGGGAACGAGGACCCAACTGCTATGCACTTCGTTTAAGATGTTCGTGAGGAGTTGAGCGCGTCTGTAAATGGACGTGTTCTCAATCAAGGTCTTCATAATAGTTGTGGTGTTCGCTAGCCTAACAGCGGGAGGAGCAGCAGAAGTGGAAGCTGCACGATTCCAGTTGATGCCGAGCATGACACGCTCATAATATTTTAGGAATGATCGAATGCTCATTGCCCCCAACATTTCTACTCCAATTACTGCAAATACGGCGCATTGAATGGAGTACGACCAGAGAAGTGTGTTTATAGCGATGAAGACGAGGAACTTGAGATTAATTCCTTCGGACCTGTCTCCTTCTCCCCCGAAACTTGAGTTAGCGCATTCTTTCAGTAGGAAGTAACCAATACTGCTGTTGAGGCAAGGCATGCTCCACACAACTCCCCCAACAAAAGCGAATGGTACTGACATTGCGGACCAATGAAATAGGGGAGCCATGAACTGGATAAATTTTTCTTTTGTGTCCAGTTGAACGGGCTTTCCTGGCTCTTTAAACATATATAATTTTAAAAATTAGTTTATTTTATTGGAACACAGACCGCAAATTTTTAATATGAAAAGGAGACATCTTACTGTAGAGCTTTTCTGAAGTCGATATGATGTCGTTGATAAGCGGAACAACTTTGTTCAAGTTAATGTGATATACCCACACGGTAATTAAAGTGAAGTATAATACAATCATTCCAAATGAGCTGATGAGAGCTTTGGAAAGCTCCTTCTCCCAAAATAGGATGCTTTGAATGAGCATCGTGCCAACGCAAAAAGCATGCAGGTAGGTCGTAACTTTATGCCTGCGAAGACCTGCAGCGCCCATGTTTACAAACACATTTTTTTCAGAGTCCCAATAAAAAGCGATTGATGCCAACAGTGAGGCAGGTTTGGAAAGTTGGACAAGATGAGGGAGGTAACAATCACGAGTGAGCGGCATGGTTGCTTCAAGTCAAATTGTTTCTATTCCAAAAATTAAAGGTTACCTACAAGGTAGCCTACCGTTTCCTGACTTGATTTGCTTGTTTAGAAAGGAAAATGTCAGAAATAACTGGTGATTGGGTGAAACCCATTTTGAAAATTGTTTGTTCGAGCTCACATTCACGTTCACATCAACTGAGAAACGGAAAATTTCCTCTGACGAATAAAATGACGAAATCGAAGACTAAAGCGTTTTGCGATGCGAATTTGTTGATAAAAACATTACGAAGTACTTTTATCCATTTGACCTAGTGCATTTAGAAAGACGATGGAAAGTTCCGATAAAATTTGAATTGAGTGAAGGGAGAGACCATAGAAAAGTAAAACTGTGAACTAGGCCTGGAACTATCATATAGCTGACTACTGATTGTGATACTCATCATCATATTTAGACTTTCGTAAGAAAATGACTGAAAGAAGCCTACTTTCTTTCCTGTCCTATTGACTTGTCATTAACGGAAATGAATAATTTCGAGATGTTTACGTGAAAAATCCCCGTTTTTTGTCCGAAGATTATCGGATTGCCCAGCTAGGCGTAGCTGGGTGGCGGTGGTGCACAATCTAGAAACAGTCAATCAATCTCGATCAGTTTCGTTTTTGCGTATTCCAAAATTTTGGTGAGGACACTAAGAGAGCAAAACTATGAGAACGTAGAGCTGTGTGTCGAGGCAAACAATTAATAAACTAGTATTCTGCAAAGTGCAGAGTACAAAACTAAATGCCTTTTCTTCTCTGCTTTAATTATTTACAGTTCAAGAAATTATTTTGAAGGACTTACATTTACACTGACTGTACAACATTGCGATGAGATGTTTTAAAAAATATTTTATCTAGAGAAGAATATGCCAGCTCACGATCAGTTCATTCAAGTTTTCGCCTTAAATTGATTTTACAATAAGTACACCTATGATAGAATTTGACTACATTCGCATGCCTAGCTCATTACTGCATATCGATTTCACTTTCTCGTGCTGCTGAAAAGAGTTTTGCTTCACTATTGTGATTTGAGCCACAGGAAATGAAAATTATCTGAAGGGAGTCAGTTATTGTAGCTTTATTAGTGAAAGCTTTTTAAATTGGCAGATTTTATGGCATGCTAATGTCTTGCAATTAGCTAACGATCTCAAATGTTTTTCTGCAGTACTATTTTGAAGGAACGCAGTTTGTTGTTTGATTCCAAAAATAGATAAAGAAACAGTTTGGGGGCCACAAAAAAGCTTGGATGATAGATGCTATGCATAGATAATATAAATATAAAACACACATCGTAAATATTATCGTGTATGAGGGAGGGGAACCGGGAAACTAGATTTTTGTTACCTGCATGCAGTTATTCTATATAAAAACATTTATATAATACCTGTTATTCCTTTTTACCTACATATATCCGTTGACGTGAAAGCCCATTTGCTTTCATCGTTAGTATTAATACTAAATGAATTCTATGCCGTCGTGCCATGTGCCCTTTTCAATTCAGTCAGTTTACCACATCACTCTATTAAGCCATCGCGGAATAATAAGCCATAAAAATGCGTAGTATTCAGAGTGCAAGCCGGTTCTAGTATTCCTAGAAATTCAAAATACAACTCCACATATTGATGAAAATGTCATGCTTGCTATAGCATAATCAAGTGCTGTATTTTTACAGAATTTAAAAAAAAATTCTTGAAGAATCAATATCACTTGCACTAATTAGCATCTAATTGACTTACCTAGGTGTATATGCTTTACCGTTCCCTCTTTCAGGCTTAAAGTTTTGATATGAGCATCTCTAGACTGTCTAGCCCCACGATGGGCTAATCATCATGGGCTAATTCGGAATTGAAAATTTCTTAAGCTCACAGCTCACTTACTCGTTCGTTCGTCTAAATCTCGTTCAGAAAAGCTGATACTATTGATGCAAGTTGCAGAAATGCTAAATTCATTTCACATTCGTGTGAAAATAGTCGTGCTGCATGCCTTTTTAAAAATTATCCATCTTGGACTACTCCAGTCCAAGTTATGAGCCTCCGTAAGAAATGTGCATAAAGGCTCCCAATCCCAATTTGTTTCGACAACATCCCTATGACACTGGCTAATTGTAAAGTAATGGCGAAATTCAAGAGCATTTTGTTTCAAAATTAATTACGAAAGATGCAGATTGTTTTGCTGATAATTTTATAGAAGCTTGTTAGTATTCCATTTAGCGAAGGCTCTTACATTGATTGCTAAAGTCTGGGTTGTGTTTATTCTGCTAATGAGCAGGTATTAACCACCACAGTTCTCGTTTCCTGACTAGGCAAGTGCGAATTCGATTGGTATTTGGGATTGACAGCATGGAGCAAAACAAACAGTCCCACCCAGACCTAGGCGAAGACGTCCTAAGGGTCATAACTGCGATTGAGAATGCTGGATTATGTGCACCTAAAAATCAGCCTCCTGAGCACGTAGAAAGTGGCGAGGGGAAACCGATTACACTCCGCGAACAGTTTGTGGCATTTGCTAAATTCGGGATCAAGGATGAAGATGGAAAGTACATCACTTTGCTGAACTCTGACAAGTGGATGAAGCAAGCTGAGGTGATTGACAAGAGGAAAATCTCAACAACTGATACTTCCATCTGCTTCAAGAAGCTCTTCAAGTAAGTTTTTTGATGGCAGGCAGAAATATTTTTTACATTTAAATTATGTTCAGCCTTAACTGACTTGCCTTAAATTATTTTTAACTTTAGGAACGCCAAAAAGATACCATTTGAAGACTTCAAGAAGTATATAGAAGAGTTAGCCAAGTCCAAGAAAATAGCGCCAAGGGAGATTCTATACAAGCTTCGCAGCTGCGGCCCGCCTGGACTTTCATCTACAACGGCGGTACCACACAGCAGTGTAGTTGACCGTTTAACAGACACCTCCAAGTACACTGGATCTCACAAGGAAAGATTTGATTCCTCTGGGAAAGGTCGTGGCATCGAAGGCCGAAGAGATGTGCCTAACAGTTCTGGCTACGTAACAGCGTTCAAGGAGAAACTGGGCAAGGAGACGGGATGCCAACCAACTACTCCATAAACTTCCGCAAACTGACAAGTTAATATATGTACGTTAAGTCTCGCAGTCGATCGGCACTGTCACTACTTTTGACTTTCATAAATACCTAATGTACTTTTAGCACATCATTTCCTATGTGTACTGTAGTAATTTTTTCATGCAAACCTCGCTTGATAAATGAGTTAATGAATTAAATAGTGTGGCTCAAGCTAAGCCGCAGTGTTCCTAAAACAAGCTAAGCTTTAATTTTCAGCATTGATTGATATAACCATGAATTCATAACATTTTTAGCATTACTACCACTATAGACTGTAGACGTAAAATTGACGATAAAAGATGCGTAAAATTTTCAGAAAGCGTTTCTACAAATCATCAAACATTAAAGCATCACATACAAATTTTTAGCACGCAATTTAAGTATCCTTCGCTTCACCGCTTTAATCTTATTTCCAATCTTTGTAAAGATAAATGCCCTGAAAATTATACCAACTCACATTAGAGCTATATGAGCGTGGAAAATTAGCCGAAAACTAATCAAATAATGCTTACTTATTTCCATCCAGCAGCTTTACGCTTTATAACCAGCGGAAAACGAATTTTAGTGTAATTGCATACCTAAGGCACTATTGTATAGGCACAAGCTCATACTAAAAGTGGAGTTTACAAAACTATGCAAAAATGGATAAAATAGATCCTTGACCTTCACGTTCGCATAATCGCACGTAAATTTTGCGAAGTGGATAATGCTATGAATGAGCCATGATAATTGCCTCATGAGAAGGGTGAGAAAATTGTAGCCTGCTATCATCAGTGCTATCTTACTTAAATTATGAGAATTTGACGTTGTTATATGAATTGGATTATGAATTGACGCACAAGAACTGCATAAGCAATGCGCAATGGTCCAAACCCAAACAATTTTACATTTTTGTAAGCGCTTCCTTGTAAGATAGTGACTTGCTGAGAATCTGCTGAAGTTTCGTGCTAACTCCATTCCAGTTTGGCATGCGATGAGTGATCCGGTCGCCCGATTTTACTCAGTATCCGGTAAACGTATTTTTAGTTTTGTGGGTAGGCTTTGAAAAATTTTCAAAAAAAATGTATTCTAAAGCCCCCAACCCTACAAAAATGGAGAAGTACCCCCGTCAGCGTTTCGTATTCCTTAAGCAACTGGTACAATCAGTGCTCATTGCTGTCCTCACTATACCATTTACATTCGTCCTGATATGCTTTCTAATTTTCATTGGGCTGCCATTAAAAATTTACAGCAAAATGGTAGAGTTTTTGGCGTTTCTCCTTGACCCTGACATTCAGAAAATGGCAACAAGTTTAGCGGCAACTATGGGCAGGGACGTTGACGACGTTTCCACAAAGCCCTGTACTGTTCAAGTGGTGTGTTTACGATTTAGTGGGTCGGTTAATTTTGAAGAGTATTCTATGGAATTCCAGAAAGCAGTTGTCTTCAAGTTGGACGATAACAAAGCATACCCCTCCCTTCGATTTCCGGAGCTTCAGCAGTATCTACATGTGTTTATGGGGTACTTATTTATGAAAAGGGACCGGAAGTTTGATGTGAACAAGCATATCATATTCTACAACGAAGCTACCCGTCACAAGGGAGTTACTCGAGAGGAGCTTACAAAGATTTGGGAGTATCACCTGACTAAGCCATTTGCGAAAAAATCAAGTCCTTGGGAACTGGTCGTAATTGACAACTACATTCCAGATGAGAACGAACTTCAGTCTTGGGGTCGTCAGAAAAGCGAGCGGTTTTGGGTAGCCTTGTTCCGAGTGCACCACGCACTTGGCGATGGCTTCTCCATTCAAAGTGTACTGAGCTGCATAGCGGAAAATCCCTATAAATTAGTGCTCCCCTTTAAGTTGAGTGCGAGGCAAAGATTTCTACTGAATTTGAGGGCTTTAACGCTAGGAACTTACGATCTACTAGTGAAGATAATTACATCTGTGGAACCATACCATACATTACACCGTCCAGTAAGGGAGCTAGCAAAAGACTATTTTATAGCGGAAAGCAAGTTATACTCAACGGGGCAAGTTAAGACACTCAAAAATAAGCTAGGAGTGTCATTCACAGCCATTCTGGTTTCGCTGGTCAGCGGAGGACTCCGGAAATACTTGATCCAGTATGGAAGACCAATCCCGAAGCTTATTACGGGAGTCATTCCTTTCGCAACTTTGGAGCATTCAGAGCGATTTTGCAATGATTTGTAAGAAAATATCTAAACTCTATTCAATGAAGGCTTTTATCACTTATCCTTACTTTATCAAATAAGAAGCTAAATTGTTTTTATTAATTTTTATAGTTCCCTTACATCCGTCAATTACCCACTCCATTTAAATGACCCTGAAGAGCGTTTGAAGAACATTGTCCAACAATTTAATGCACTTTTGTCAACCTCGACGATAAAGATGACAGGTTTTGTAATTTCAATGTACAGTCTCTTTCCTATCCGCGTGTTTCGGTGGCTTGCACAGAAACAACTTTTTTGCTCCACATATTCCACTATGCCTGGTCCATCGGAACCAATTAGATCAGCCGGCAGTGATCTCCTCTATGTAGATTATGCCTACAGTACAAATGTCGACAGTGCAGGATTCGGAATAAGCACCTTAACATACAACGGCAACTTCCGCTTTGTTCTTTTTATCGATAAGAATTTGATCGGGAGTCGTGAGGCAGCTGAGGACGTGATCAAATTCATTTCGGAAGAGTTTGAAATCTTGGAGGCTTTGGATTTCAAAGCTACTAGTGAAAATAAATCCGCAGAAGACAGAAAGCTAAGTGAGTGGAAGGAGAGTGTCAAAATGGACTGAGAAGCAATTTCGGTTATTCTGTAACTACGGATTTTAGTAATTAAAAATTATTGTTAATATATGTTATCATTCTTCATTGTTATTTTTGTCCAATAAACTTTTTGGTCTAAAATAAGTTTCTCCGACTATTTGATGTTGTGCTTTCCCTGTCTATTTACACGAAAAGACATGAAAGAAAAAATTGCCAACATCGACGATATATGGCGCATAATAGAGAAATTCAAGTATTCTTAATTAATAGGTGGAGTTAGTGATGATGAAAATGAGCTGTGGAAGCTGCTTCAGAGGTACACACTAAATTGTCAGCTATATCAATATTTAATTTAATTGTAAAAACATTTCAAATTCAATTTCCTGAACTATACATTAAAGGATGTAAAAATGCCAAAAGCATTCTAAAAGGGGTGGAATATCAATTACCAACGAATCTGTCAGTAACAGATTACTTCCATAGATCCCTTCTGGTTGAAGGGAACATTCCAGCAGATTCCACTGCCATCCTGTCAGCAGATGGAAAGTCTCCAGCTTTCACTTTTGCCCAGCTAGATTCCCTCTCCACAAAGTTGGCGAAAGCTTTGAGGTTCTGAGAAAGTTACTTGCGTCAAACAATAAAAATGATTTAGGTATCTAATTATTTTCAGTGGCTCTCTTTAGCTACATGTCATTTGATTAAATGCTTATCCAGACAGTGTCTTGGCTTCTTCTCGACCAGCAGTAAAGACGGAGATTTAGTGATAGCTTTTTCCCTTCCCATCTCGGAAATAGTTCCAGTGGTAATCATGGCCATTTTAAAACTTGGGGCGGCATTCATCGCCATCCCTATTTTGTACGCTGAGCAGCACATCATAAAACTTGTAGGAATGGTGAGACCAATGCTGGTAATAATTGAGCCATCGCAGCCCATAATCAGTAGATATGAATGTGTGAGTGGGTTGCTCAGTATAATTCATCTCAACGATATCTTGTCCTACGCTGAAACTGGAGAATTCGACGATATCAATGAAGTGTTTCCTCTGGAAGCCTTACTACCTCCTTGCAAGCGAGTAGCTAGCATAGTCTACACAGCAGGGACAATGGATCAACAGTTGGCGGTTAGGCTTGGCCACGTTGAGATACTAAACAGGTGCCTGTGGCAATATAAGACTTTCCCGTACCAAGGAAATGAAGTAGCTTCCTTATCATCTTTCTTGGAAGATGTGGACAGTATTGCAGAAATATTTGCTCCGCTTTTGGCAGGAATTCCATTGCACCTAATCCCAAGAAGTGTGCTCGCCAACCCGTCCGCTTTAATTCTGAGGATTTTGGAAACGAAAATTAGCCGAATCACACTCGCACCCCCAGGACTGGATGCGCTTCTGAGAGAATTGGAGAGAATGAACCAGGAAAATTCCAATCAAGTAAAAATGATAAAATTCAAATTATCATAATTGATTAAAATCTTCGGCTAGATTTACAAAATGAAAAGTACACAGATTGATAGATTTTTTATTAAAAATAATAGAAACGCCTGTCATCTCTTAAATACTTAACGGTGAGCGGCGATGCACTCACTTTCGAGCTAGCTCAACGATTTTTTCAACTGTTGTGCAACGAGTTGGACTGCCATGATTGCAGTCAGGACCATATATTTCGCAGACGTAGTAGGCCAGTAGTACCGAAAGGAGACAGGACCATCTCAGAAACATCGATCCGCGGATCACACACCACGATCCTAATTCACTTATATGGCTCTACTGAAGTGATGAGTGATGTAAGCTACGAGACATTTGCAAGATGGAGGCATCTTAAAACAAAGTTCAGAGAGGAGAAGGTGTCAATTGGAAAGCCTATTGGAAATACGATTATTTACGTGGTTGATGAGAACATGAAAATTGTAGAGGAGGGTACTATCGGAGAAGTAAGAATGAATTCAACTTCTAAAAGTTAGAATTTTTGTAGCATTTAGTCAAATTAGCTTAATCCATCAGATTTATGTCGCTGGGGCGTGCGTTGCGACAGGAGGATACGTTGGAGGTACGAGCAAGGAGGACAGCGACCGTTTCTGCCCCAATCCATTCACAAAGCGGAAGCGTTACTCGACCATATACAGAACCGAAGACTTTGGGAGAATCGCTGAGGGTGCGGATGGCGTCTCACACTTGTTTTTTGAAGGAAGAACGGAGTCGATTGCGAAGGTGAAAGGGAAGAAAATTGACTTAAGGGACATTGCAAAAACGGTTAATGAAACGAAGCTGGTGGAGCAATGCACCGTATTTTGCTATCATCCTGGAATGGAAGATCAGGTAATAGTGGCATGCTGCAAACTGCTTCCTGAAGTGGCTCAGGAGACTTTGGAGACCACTCTATGCAAAAGCATTCAGGATCCCGATTTCGTACCTCAGGTATTCCCAGTTGACGAATTTCACTATTTACCAAGTGGAAGACTGGACAAGCATAAAATGTTTAAGAAGTATAGATACTATACCACGAATGCCAAAAAGAGTACACAATAAATTTGTGCACTGTGCACACATGAAATCCTTGATTTTCTGTGTCAAAATATCTCAGGTATTACAATAGATAAGATTAAGACAAAAGGAAAAAGGAAAAATGTGTTTTGAGCAGGTTACTACATAATTAACTTGCTATAAATATCCGCAGGATTATAGGTAAAAGTTCATTTGCTGCATCATCATATTCATAACTTTGCTGAAGCAGAAAATTAATTATATATATAGACTTGGGTGATGCTAGACTCTCGGTTTTGGACTTATATGAATTCAAAAAAGTGTTTCTGAAATGCTTTAAAAAGTTGCAGGTTGGAGTTATCTCCATTCAGCCCTCGTTCTGAAAAGAAAACCGTACATCGTATAACACATCGCCTGTTTCATTTTTTCATACATTTCATACCACTCCAATTCTAGCTCTAGTCATGAGTCCTGGATCTGGATCTATTTATTATAGCCAAAAAAAGCCAAGTCGTCAACTGAAGTGAGTAGTGCGCAATAAATAATGTAATAAACGTTTTCTTTTACATCTATTAAGCCTTCTTAAGTTCTTAATAATGGTTTAATACATAAAAACCCCACATACACATCCAACATCACGATTATCAATTACAGTACATCAAGAATAAAGAATCTTTTTTATCATTTAGTGCATCGCGTCTACAGAAGCTGTATAAAAGTGTGAAGAAAATTTAGTGAATAGAAACAGAAGCCGGTTCAGAGTTCAGTAAAACCTATCACAACTCGCCAATTAATGCATACGGATGCAGATAAAGTCTCCTTCCTCCCTCACATTTTTTGTTTTCGTTTTGTGACGACGACGTGATGGGTGATTGGAGAAGCAATAATTTTTTAAAAGTAGAAGATAATGGAGCAGCACAAAAAATCATAATCACAGCCAACTTATCATAATTGGCAAAGTGATAGCATAGACGGTATGCCATAGTTTCTAAGACAAAAAAACGACAAACCGACGCACTGTCTCGATATGTATAGAGATGGAGAAAAGAAGGGACTCGACTCGAGTTAGTTGGACGCGACGGATGCAAGATGCAATTCCAGAGTTCATTTTATGGCCATGGATTAGGTATGTACATAAAAGTAGAACACTCGCTCTTGCTCTAGCCTGTTGCTGTTGTGCCCAGCCCACACAAGCGTATTGCACGTTTTTCTTTTTTGGCCTTTTGGGTATGGAATTTGGACTGATTTTCTTTTCAGGATTAGATTCGAAGTTCGAACAAAGCTGATTTTCTTTTTTACGGAGTGAGTGGTTTGTTTATGATTTTCTCGTTTTCTCATCTGACCTTTGCTTTGGCTAAGTGAGTCATTTGTGAAAACTTTTTTCAGTTCTTTTGTGAGTCAGCAGTCAAGCGGGGATTAGAAGTTGTGGAAATTAGTAAGAGCTGTAGAGTCTTGAGAAGGGTAATAAATTCGATTTGGATTGTCTGCATCTGTTGTTTGATTGCTTGTGACTTTTTTAAATGATAACTTAAAGTTTTTAAGTTTAATTAAATTGAGTTTCCTTGCTGTATCTCTTTTGGTAGTAGATTAATTTAGGGTGAAGAAAATCACAACTTGGAAAATGGCTTCTGACGGATTAAAGGCCTATCGTAGTGAGGGTAGGTCAAAGAGGAGGCTCTTCGTTGGAAATCTTGCCAGGGGAGTTACTCACAGTGACTTGGGTGACTTGTTTCATAAGTTTGGAAGGATTATAAATACCAAAATTGTTCGGGGATATAACAAAGGAACTACTTTTGGTTTTTTGGAGTTCGCTCATGATCGGTAAGTTATCAACTTAGTTATCAATTGATATTTTAATAAAAAGCAAAAAAGCAGCAGATATATAAAACTTAATTCGATGACTGGAGATTTGATTTGTAGTTATAATAATGAGCACAAGGCTAAAATTAATTTTTGACATCAGCTGAGGTAATAATTTGCAAATATTTCGATTACCTACGTTTAGGGATGCAAGGGAAGCCGTGATGCGGCGAGATGGCTACTCCTTTCTTGGAGCTAGAATCCGAGTGGAATTTTCATACAACCGGAACGATTCTGGAAATGAAGACCATCATCGCCATTCGGAGCGCGACTACAGCAATAATCGAAGACCCTACCGTGTCATTGTGTCTGGTATAGTGGCTTAATGGCTTCTTTGTAAAAGGGATTAAGAAAGAACGATTTCCTATACCTCTCCTCTAAAGCTCATGTTCTTCTTTGGGGTAACTACCATATCATTAGGACTTCCAAAAGCTGCTAGTTGGCAGGATCTGAAGGATCACATGCGAGGGTTTGGCGTTGTTGGCCATGTGGAAGCTCGTAGAGGTGATGGTTATGGAACATTGGAATTCTGGCACCACGACGAGATGAAAAGGGCTATTAGGAAGATGGACAATACCAAATTTCGATGTCCAACGGTATGCGTTTATGAATATGGAGATACAGTAGTGAAAGTAAAACGGGATTCAAGACTTTCATTTGATTTAAATTACATTACTGTGGTACTGAAGGCTATGAATTAATGAATTCACTGCATTTCAGGCTGAATCCACCTATATTACAGTTGTTGAGGACATCGAACCTCGATTATCAAGATCTCGTTCGCGCAGTCGTAGCCGTCGTCGTAGTCGCAGTGCCTCCAAAGGAAAGAAGTCCTCACCACCACCCCAACACGAAGAAAGAAATCGAAAACGCTCAACATCCCCAATTGGGGAACGCTATTGGGATTAATATCCTTTTTGGATATTTCAGTCATTGATTTTGTATATATTTACTACTTTGAATTGAATTCGCCGATATATGGTATAATACCAATACTTGGTACTTTCATTATTTTTATATTTTTTATTTTACCAGTGAAGCAGGTTGGTCAAACGAAAAACAGGCAAGGAGGCTGGCATTCATGTATACGTTTAGTAGATGAGAGTTGATGATTTTTCTATTAATTACTTTCTGCATGTCTGTACGTAAATTAAAATAAATAATTAAGCTGTAACGTCCTAAACGTACGTGTTATTCAGTAAAAATTGAAATTAGAATCTATATATGGTATGATTATGATTTATGATAGCTTATTCATTCAATAAATAAAAATAGATTTAGGTACGTAGATTTAGAAAACTGATTTTGGTATTCTAACTTTTAAAGTTTAATAACAAAGTATTCAAGCTGAGGTTCCTGCTGCAGCAGTGCTGCTGTTTTCCTATTATTGTATTTACACACCATCTACAGATCATGTTCTATCTTGTATATGTATCTATTTCAATTACTTTTTAAAAAATAAATTATAAACAGAGCTAATAAAGGACTTTTATTGTCATTGTCATAAATCGAGACAGCTTCATAGCTAGGATCGCGGTTGGTTATTTTTCGCGAAGAATAGTCTTTTGCACAAAAAGTAGTAGCATAGTAGTAATTAGTAGTTAAGTCTATTTAGAAAAGTTGTCTCCTACTTTTCCCCTTTTTCTCTCTCTTGAGGAACTTCCGGTAGATGAAAGTTTGCTTTCTACTGCTTTTTTTCCTTAGTGGAAAAGGCTTACTAATTCTGGTCTGTCTGGTTGCTAGTTAAACTAGCTAAACATTAGGGTTAACTAGGGAATTTAACATTAGGGTTTAACTAGGGAATTTTACATTAGGGTTTAACTAGGGAATTTTACATTTGGGTTTAGGGACAATTGTAGTCTCGATAAGCCCCGATATGGGGTTTCCCATTAAAATAACGTCGTTTACAACTTCCACTAATATATATTCTGTGGAATGTGGAAGCAAAATCGATTACAAAATTGGGTGTTGGGGTTTCGTTCAGTGATGATGGGTGATCGATCATCATCATCTAAATCACAACACAACGGCCAGCATCGCATCGGATAGATAGTAAAGCTGCATCTAAAAAGGGTAAATGCCTAAAAGTAGAGCTAGCAAATGTGATGTTGGTGTTGGTGTGTAATGTGCATGCAATGCAGTGCGACTGACTACTTACTCCATTCATACTCATTGTGTGTGTAGATAGATATAAGAGGTGCATGGTGCATTCAGTCATTCCACTACGTAAACAAACAGTAATGTTTGAGCTCTCGCATCTCGTCTCGTCAGAGAGTTTTTTTTTTGTTTTAATTTAAAGTTAAAGTTTAGACAGTCGGTGGGAAGAAATTTGAAAATATTTTAGGAGACAACGTAGTTTTTATTCAATCAAAAAGATCTATTTTGTTTTCGTTTTGTATCCTTTTTTGTGAAGCAGATATATATAGAGCAGACAGTCATTATTACAAATAAAATAAGGTAATTGAGCAGGAAACTGGAGGAGACACAGATCAAAGTATTTATTTTGTGGGGGTGATTATCGCACATTTACTTCCAGCTTCCGCCAGCTTATCCGCGAAGAGAACAATGAGCAGTCGAAGCCACAGACATTACCGACACAGGAACCGAGATGACTATTATGAATCAGAGGTAAAATAAAAATAAACCATTAAGAAGTTGTTTGGGAGCACTTAAAAAGCTACATTTAGCATTTTGAACTGTGACAGTTACGACAGTAATTACAACGCAATTATTTACAATATATTTACAGCTAGAAGTAGGTTATATATTTGTACGAAGAAACAATTATATAGGATTTATTAAAATAACGAAAATTTCAGTTCAGTCCAATTTCCTACAGGTGAAGCCACACCAAAGTGTCTCTTCGTCGTCATCAAGTTCGAATCGAAAGGACAAGCACAAACACTCGGAAGACAGTCACAGCTCCAAAAGAAAGAAGTCTAAGCGATCACATTCTCGATCTCGTTCCAAGAGTCCTGACAGACGACGGCGAAGGTGAGACTACAATAAATATCTGCTTTAATGGTTCTTACTTGTTATTATCATCATAGATTATAAGTGGTAACAGGTATCTGTGCAGCTTTTAAAGTTGTTTTGCAATCTTAAAAATGACTTGTCCTTGCTGACTCACTCCGTTTATTTATGTACCTCTTTTGTTCCAATCGAAGCTTCAATCTAAATTCGATCTCAAGCATTAACAGAATGAGTATTAACTATAGATTAAGTTAGATCTAAATAATCTGAATACTGCTTGTTGATTATTGCTAAAAAAATACTAAACGTTTACCTCAAACTTCAACATAAAATAATATTATTCATGAATGACGAAAAGCTCGGACGATCGCCATCATCGTTCAAAATCACATTCAAAGTCTCCTCAAAGAAGACATGGGGAAGCCAGGAGAAGCAAAGGCCGTCGGAACAATGACTCTGATGGTAGAAGGTACGTAAAAATCAAAATCGATTTTAGATCTTACTTATAATTACAATAAGTGGGGGTCCCATCAAGGGGTGGTAACTACAGTAGTGGTAAATTTTGAGTAACCTGAGCTTACACTTGTTTGCAATTTTTAATATCAAATTTACTGTTTTGCTCTTGCAATACTAAATAAATCTGATTTATTTCCATCGGTTAGAAACCATCGTTCAAGATCTCATTCTAGATCAGCTTCAAGGGAGAGGGAAAGGGCAAGAGAGAGAAGTAAGTTTCAACTATTTAGCCAAGTACCTACAAACCTACATAATTACATAAAAATTTGAAAATGTGACTGACTCTACATAATATAATGAAACTTTGTTAAATTCTTCTAAAGCTATCCGTTTTGGTTGATAGATAAACAGGAAGTGAAACTGCAGATGCAGAGAAACTATGAGGAGCAACTGGAGAAAATGAGGACTGCGGCACTAGTGCAGCCAGCGGTTCCCTCCGTAGCACCGACTAACCAAGCCTCTAAATTAGTGGAACAAATCCAACAAAGGAAGCTGCTATTTAGTAAAAAGGTAAGTGACGAAATTACCATTTTTGGATATCAAATGACCAAGTGATAATTCAAGCTTACAATTTTTCTAATGAGTGCTAAGAAATTTGTACACACCAATTAACATATTTTCATTCCAACAGACAGAAGAGCCTTCTCCAGGAAAATCTACCACTGCTTGGAAACAACCTACATTTGCTGACGATGCTGACGGGAAAATGTCGGCGAAATTTAAACGGCTAATGGGAATGAAAGACGGTAATCCAGTTAATTGTTCAGTGAACACGAAAATAATGGGGAACTATAATTGATTTTTAAAAACTTTAAATTATTTTTTAAGAGTCGACTCCGTCTACTAGCTTAAAGTCTAGTTCTCCTACCGGTGGTGATTTGGAAGCTGCTGACAAGAAGCAGCAACGCTTTGCAGATCTGGAAAAGCAGTACGAGGTAGCAAGAATGACGACCCATACTCAACGAGGAATGGGACTAGGCTTCAGCTCTTCCTCAACTTCTCTTCGATAGAATTATTTTTTAGAATAGATTTTCAACCACTCAAAACGAGTATGTACTTTCAACGCTTTTAGAGCACTCACATCTCGAATTATTACCAGTTAAATTGTAATAAAAGATGTGACATTAATTTACTTCTGACAGCTACTAATGATCGAATTGATAAGATCCATGCAAATATATATCTTTTAGATACTATTATACAAGTGATATTTGTAGTACCACTTTCTGGAACTCTACCAAATAATCAGCATGTCTATTACAATTCTTTCTGTTTAATAAAAAAAATTCCTCATTTGGCACTCGTACACATGGTCCAAATTTAAATGTCCGAAGAGAGAAAGCACCTGACTTAATGATGTAAAAATAACGTTTCCTATTTGATGGCGCATTGACGTTTTTATTTTAGACAACTGGCTGTAATAGTAAATACGAAATTAATACTCATTTCAAACTAAACATATATACTCTGAGTAGTAAATGAAACGGCAGAATGGACCTTCATTTCATGGCGTAATTATTGCAGACGATATCAAGGCGAATTTTTTATGAAGACTGGCCTAATCCAAGCTAATTTCCAAATTGTTACAAGACCGCATATTATTAGGAGGGGCATTGATGACGCTTTTTATTGTTTTCTCACATACTGCACTGCGACTGAATGTGCAACATGCATAAATAAATAAGTCTAGGTTTACTTGGGAACACGGAACACTCATTCAATACTCTGGGGAAATTATTGATGAAACATTGATGAAAGTGAACAATAAGCATAATACAGAGGAATATACATCAAATGAATTATCATATGATGAGAAAATCTACGTGGTTTCCTCATACCTTATTGAATGTTGCAGATCAGAAGTTCTCAAATAATTAATTGACTGAATAATTAATCTATTTAACATTTTTATCAAACGAGGCTGAAAGAAATTACGGGGCAAAATGAAACAGAGTCAGCCCAAAGGTAAGGGCAATCCCCCCAAAAGTGGAGCTCAAGGTGGACGACCACGTACTACGAAGGTTATCGATAGAGAAGGAAACGATGGCGGAGATCTTGAAGAGGGCGGAGGAGGGTAACGCTTTGCAGTTTTAAAGTGGAAACGGTTTTAGTTTTAGTCAAATTTGGCTGAGATATGGATGCATTAACTATAGTAAATTTTGGGATACAGGGGTGGTGGGAATGCAGAGGATGATGATGCGATTGCAGCATTTTTCCAGGAGGTGAAGCAGGAAGTGGGAAGCTCTCATGTGATAAAGAAAGTGAGCGGTTTTCAAGGTCTGGAGGTCATCCGACTTGGGCCTGATGTTAGTCTCCAGTTTATTAACATTTTCAATACGTAACGTTAACTGATTGCATATCACGCGAATACTTTTTAATATCACCCTTTTACTTTCGTTATAGTTTGTTGATGATGACTACTACGAGTGCACTCCTGTTCCACTATGGCAAAAGGCTCAGCCCATTCTCAACTACGACACCTTCCTGGACAGAGCTGACGATGAAATCGTCACAGTTGTAAGTGAACAGAAGGAGAAACTAGTAATTAACTTTTGAGAACAAACTTAGATATTTCTTATTTTCTAAAGTGATTCTGTCGAAAATCATTTCAGACTCCAATCAAACCTCAAACATTCAGCGCTCTGTTTGCATTCTACCGAGATCGAACACCTGCCCTAAACTGGGATCCCCACTTGACCGATTTGGAAGAAGACTGCTTCTATCAAGACTTGCTGCATATGCCATCCAAAAAATATACTCGTAGGTGTAACTAGTTGGGCATAGCTTTATTTATAAGCAATAATTAAATCAGGTAAATGAAAAAAATGTGTATGTATTACGCGATATTATTCAGGCACTCTTCCAAAAGAGAGTAAAAAGGAGGCAGTGATCAAGAAGCGAGTAAAAGTGTTCAAGCCAAACGGAGACTACATTATTAAGACAAGGCTAACCATTGAGTTGACCGAAACGGCTACTACGATGCTGCTCGAATTGAAAGGGGTAACCGTGCTGGAGTCCGATCCGAAGGCCCCCGAAGTTATAAAAAAGAATCAGAAGTATGCGGAAATGGTGAAGGACCACATTGTGTCGGACACTTACGCTAACGACTACGCCCAAACATATGAAGATTATTCATTGAGCAAGTACACTGACTACAAGATAAGCGGATGCCAAGATGCCGGTACCCAGGTGCATATGTACACTATCGTAGATGACTACGTGAAAGTGGCTGAAGAGGACGAGAAGAAAAGAATTATTGAGCAAGACGAAGCCACGGCTCGAGCGCTTGCAGAAAAGGCTCGTCTTGACATACCACAAGGAGGGTGGAAGGATTCCGACTCAGAAGACTCTGACGAAGAGCGAGGAACCACTGATATACTCGACTTTCGAACAGACATCTCGAAGTATAAAGAGGACGAGGACGACAACAATCGCGCCATGATTCTGGAAGAGGCTTCCGATGATGAAGTGGCCATGAGCGAAGATGACGAAGAGGAGTTTGAAATTAAGCAGAGTTTGGATGCTCTCTACCGTAACAAGAAGTTGATGGCGGAAAGAAAGCCTCCTCGAAACTATCCAGATATTAGCTTCAGCCTAATTGCAATGGAGAGGATTATCTGCATGGATTCCCAGCAACTACGACAAGCGGATATGCGAGGACTTATCGAGCCCGAACCCATTCAGAAGACAGGTGGACCGGTGACAGCCAAATCTGATGACGATGATGACACAAAAGCGGATGCGGAGATGGATGAGGACACCATGGTGTCCCTACTTATTCAGCAGCATCGTCTACAGGAACAGCTCGAGCAGGAAGGTGCCACAGATGAAGGAGTGCCAATGATAATCCTACCGGATACAGGTTACATTGACGATAAGAAGCCAGGGGACGACGATGACGACGACTTGTTACGAGAAGCGGACGAGGCAGAGGAGGCTGAAAGATCTAGACAAGAACAAATAAAAGCGGAACAGGAAGCGGCGGCTGCAGCAGCTGCTGCTCTTGCTGCTGCACAAGCAAGCGAAAAGCAGACTGACGACAAAGACGAGTTCGACCAAGCAATTGATGACCTTTACGTAGCAGCTGTGAAAGGAGCAGATGACTACATCGGGTCAATAGTAGGCGATCACTCAGTGGCTGTTACTACAGAGCATTCAGATGGACAGCCAAGTACTGTTGAAAGGCCCGGAACTGCGGGAGAAATGGCCTCGATTGCAGATCCAGTTTCGATCTCGAAAACTGACGATGCAACCCCTCCGTCATTAACTGAGGCCAGGCCCCCTCCAGCGCCAGCTGTTCCAGAAGTAAAAACTATTGTTCCTCCGTCATCGAGTCGACCAGCTACCGGTGTGGCATCTAGCACTCCATCAGCGATGGTGGGAGATCCAATGATGATGGGCACAGCAGGATTGGGAGGAGGAGCCGAGTTAAAATGTGCTTGGACTCAAATGGATGAAAATTTTGATGAAGACAGAATTCTTGAAGAGCAAATCGCAAACCAGGTGCCAGATGTGGTTGACGACATTCCGCTTAAACTTCCACAATTTAACGCAGACGAAGGTATGAGTGATGAAGAGGTCACCGTCTGGGAGCAAACTAAGCCGAAAAAGGACTTCACTTCTGAAATGGCAGAAATGCAGCTGGAGGAAGTTGAAGAAGAAGCTGCAGCCCCAGAGTCAGCTCCTAAGGAGGAAGCCAAGAAGAAAGCTGGGTCAAAGGGAGGTAAGGACGAGAAGGATGCAGAAGCGGAAAAGCCGAAGGTAGATGAGGAAGACGAGTACGATGATGTCTCCAGCGATGAAACGCATCATGAGAACTCTGAACTCTCGGATCACGTTGAACTGACGGAAGACGCAAGTACAGACAGCGAGGCATCCGATATACGCGGGTCAATAGGTGAAAGACGTAGGACAGGATCAGGAAATAAACTGTACTTAGAGTGGGGTGGTCCAAAAGAAGCGATGGACAGCGAGCTAGCACCAATTGCACCTGGCCCACATCTTAGACAATATTGGACATTTAAGTGTAGGGAGACAGGAGGTCTGGAAGTGACGGATATCACGCTCCACCCCCTAAACGATAACATCATTGCTGCATCCTATGGAAGTGTTCGTTTCGGGGACCACGAAAAAGAAGGGCTGATCTGCATTTGGAATGCCAAAAACAATCGAAGTCCAGAACGAATGTACAAGTTGAGGTCGCCTGGAACAAGCCTTGCGTTTTCAGAACTTACCCCGTTCGTGTTAGCAGTTGGCATGCTGGATGGGAACGTTGCACTATTTGACGTCCGAGAAGACGACGCAGTAATACTTGGAGCAACTGTCGACCAAAAGACGTACTATGGCCATGTAGGGCCTGTCTGGCAAATCTACTTCCTAATTACGGCTGACCCTGTCAATGAAGATGTCGTTGAGGAATCCCTCCTCACTCTAGGCGATGACGGTCTCCTCAAAAAGTGGACTATTACAAAGGGATTGGAGTCTACGGTACTCATGAAAGTTGGCAGGAGCACCTTGCAAGTTCCAGGTAGACGGGAGAAGAGATCTGAGTCGCTAATTACTACACTTTCAGTAGCCTATACTGTCTGCTTCTTTCCCGGAAGTTCTGATCTGTTTCTCCTCGGAACGGAGGAGGGATTCATTCACAAGTGCAGCTCTGCTTACAAGGAGTCCTACGTTGCTACATTTGTCGGACACACGGGACCAGTTTTCCGAGTGGCATTTTCAGACTTTGATAACTCTGTCTTCTTCAGCTGTGGCGGAGACTGGACAGTAAAAATGTGGAAACTAGACCATCCCACTCCTCTTCTCTCACTTCAGACTGGACATCGAACAATATTTGATGTTTGCTGCAGCTTCTCCTCGTCCACCCTATTCATCTGTGCCACGGAGTATCACATTGAGGTCTGGGACCTATCCGTAAACACTTTGGAGCCAATTGTTCATTACAAGCCTGCATTTGCATTGGGACAACGAAAAGTGGCTTTCAATGCTTTGCTCAACGTAATTGCTAAATTGCATTTAGTGAACTTTTATTTTCGCATTTTTCATCTTTAGTTACTAACTTATTTACAAAAAATATGCCTTTAATTGTTACCATTGCAGAGCGTTATTATTGGGGATGACGAAGGAAGCCTGACAATCTACGGACTACGGAATTTTGCCAAGCCCCCAGCGACAAAGGAAGCGAAGAGGGAATTGCTTCTAGAAAGCTTGCTACCTGGCTACAAAAGGAAGAAGGAAGCTGAGCAGGCGGAAAAGCTTCGAAGAATGGAAATGGATAGTGCAAGAACTTCTCACTAGATCTTGAATCTTCATGATAACGCAATTTATGGATTTATGCAGCTGTACTTAAAATAATTGAAGTTAATAAAGTGATTTTTCTTTCACAAGTGCTCAGTGGTTGAGTTAAGAACTCAAAAATTGATTATATGTATAATTGCATCATATTGGTCTCACTACGCCCCTACAAATCATTTCTGGACTGTCTTTCGTTTAAATGTTTAACAATTTAATATATTTATTTGGTGTTGCTTGAAATAATGCTATTTACACATTTTTTGCACATTCTGCTATTTTTTACTTCGTTAATCTAATCTACCATTAGCATGTTTGTTGCTTGCACCAACGCAAAATTTTCAAACGCAAGAGGCGTAAAAGAGTCAATGTAATTTAAGGTTCCAAAGCGGATTTTGATTAGAGGGCAGCTCATATGGAATCGGCGAAGGAGCTTATGGCCTCTGTGAGCTTTCTCTAGTTTCTTTTTGATTCGACTGGACATCGTAAAAACGTCAGCAAGACCCGTAAACATTCCCATTATTACGAGCACACCTTGACTGCCCAAAATGAGGAACAGTGCGTAGCTAACAAAATTCAGTGCACCGTTGAATTTAATTGCTCCATAAACGCTGAAAACTTGGTGGGATGTGACTGTGAAGAGGAGTGGTACCAGTATTTTGACCTGATGAATTTTATTGAATCGATCTGTGAGCAGCTGAATTCGTCTAAAGAGAAGTGTCGTTTTGAATAGCGCCTTTCTCTCAGCCGCAGGGTCAGTTCTAAATGATGGTGGGGGAGAGTTGGTCAGAGCTAGAATTTTCCTCTGGTAAAATTTGAGAAATGAGCGGATGCTCATTGCCCCCAGCATTACAACGATCACAACAAATACAGCGCACTGAACTCCGTAAGACCAAATCCAGAGATTGGATGCCATGAAGAGAGCCGTCAATGTGTACTCCTGCAGATTGCTCCACTCTGACTTCAAATCTGGCTGAGGAGCTTCAGCTGCAACGGAACACTTTTGGAGGAGAAAGTATCCAAGATTAGATGGCATACATGGCATGCTCCAAACAACTCCCCCGACAAACGCAAACGGCACTGCCATCGCTGACCAGTGAAGGGTTGGAGCTAAAAATTTGATTAACTTTTCCTTTGTGTCCAGTACGAGCTTTCCCTTTTCTAATATTTAAAATAACGAGATATTAGTTTCTAGGTCTAGGTGAAACAAATTATGTGAGTAGGTGAATATAAAAAAATTGCAAATGGTACCTCGCAAATCTGAAGAAGTACTCACAAGCTCATTAATCAAAGCAACACATCTTGGGAGGTTTCTGTGATACACTTGCACTGTGATGTCGCAAAACACTACCACAATTAATCCAAAGGAGCTTATCATCATTTTGGATTTGTTCTTATCATTGTGTAAGGCCGTCTGTAGAACAACCAGGATAATAGCCAGTAAGTGAATTTTGGTTGTAACTCGATGCAGTAAGTACTGTTTGGATCCGGATTTATACATTTGAGATGTGCCTGGATCCCAATAGAATCCGATTGAGGTTAGAAGTGATGCCGGCTTGGAAAGTTGGACGAGGGGTGGGAGGAAGCAATCTCTTGTCAGCATTATGACTGCATTCGCCTACTCGACGCTGCAATAATTATTCTGTGTAGCTTTCTCCCAGAAAAGCTTGGATAATAGCACAGCATTAATAAGGATGGGAGGAGAAATAATACTCAAGTTAATTAAATTAACTAACTGCTTTTAAGCCATTTAAGGATACTATCAGTCTTCTTTTGCACAGCGATAATAAAGTTCTAGAATATGTGGCTTATCGTCTTCCATGCATGCCAGAAGTTACTTCTGCTTATCACAAAATCTTTGCACCCGCAGTTAAGGGGCGCAAATGCGCTGATTGATAGCAAAATTTATTCCGTTTTGTTCTTCTCATTTTATGCGATGTTATCTTTCACTTGTCATGGCCGAGTTTGCATATCTTGTTGGTATTCGGGAAAAAAATTCAGAGCTCAACGTTTGTAATTTTGTTTGTATGCATAATAAAGTTTTAAGCCTGAATATTCTGGATCCCTCCCTGCTGATATGTATCTCAAATCGTAGTCTCCAGTCCGTAAAAAATTACTGGCGAGCTAAGTTAATTAATATTTAAACATACCGAGGCTTTCAGTCTTCAAGGGAAAGCTAGGACTACACGGTCACCACCCTATTTGTGTTTGCGATGTTTATGCTACTATGCCTAAATAAGTTTGGACTCACCCCTGTCACAATTGCCAACTTCCAAATAAGATGCCTAATTACATTTTAATGGGATAATGAAAATACTCTTTCCGTATTCTTCCAATTTCTTATTACAAAAAGCAATGTTTTCTGCTTTATATTTTCGAATGACACAAACAACACAAGCTTCAAGCCACTTATTCCATTCTATGGACAGGGGGAATGAAAAAAGTTTAAATTAGAATTTAGAATTCGATGTCAGTTCTACTCATCATCAGTTATAGTTATATGTCAGTTAGCTGTAGAAAGCAAAACTACGTTTCAAGCAAATTTTCAGTCTTTAACAATAAAATAGGGAAACATTTTGAATCCCGTTATTTCCATTCTATGTAAAAGGAGTTCCCAAACTTCAATTTGGAAGGCTTTTAATGAATGCCATAAACGAGGCTGCTTTTTTAGTAAATGCAATAAAATGACAGCGTTGTTAGCTTATAGGGCAAAATTGTGCTGCTGGTTCGGCAGTAACGATGCTTTCTGTATGAATTTTGTATTCGCATCCTCATCTTAAAAATTCAACGTGTGTACCTACGTAAACGTGACCTGTCCACCCATACTAACAATTTGTATAATGATGTAGGCCTTAATACTTCCATTCTCTTTAATAAGATGTCAGCAATTCCTCTCGTCTAATTAGGGAATGGATCTGTTACTGCTAGAGTCTAGCAGCTAGACTATTTTAAACGTAGTCACATTAAATACATATATCCAATCTTAAGTATTTATAGGATGGCTGTTGTTCAAATGCAAGAAGAAAACTACTTCCTTCTCCTAGATGAGCAGTCTAGAATTGTATCGGTCGATCACACACTTAGAGTTAGTAGGGAATGTCGTCCACAAAGGGGTTCGAATTGTTTCTTATGACGCATTCAGAATGGCATAACTGTCAATGCACAAAAAGCTACCTACTTGGACGAATATTGTGCTAAATGAATTTCTTTACTACAATTATAAAGATTTTACACAGTAAATAACAGAACTAATCTTTATTCATAATCAGTAATGGAATAGGCTTTTTTCTCTTAAAACTTTAGAACCTAGCTTCCGCCATTCCTGCTCACTGATCCAAAGCTCCTTTGCAGTCTCCAAAGACGCAAGAATAGCAGCTCCTTTCCACACAGTTACAGAAGGGTTTCCTTCATTTTTTGCCGATGTTATAATTCGTGGCAACTGCTGATCTCTGCATGTTGAGTCTTCTGAAAATTATTAAGAAAAGCAGTTAGTTAAGGCAAAACAAAATACCATACGTAAATTAGTCTACATAATGCCATTAATCGCACGAACCAGTCTGAAATTGTTTTGTTGAAATGATGGTGCTCATTCTTTCTCTAAGCCATTCCAGCATGCCCGAGATTTTAAAACCTCCACCAACAACAACTACACACGAGTACCACCTACGCTTTAGTTCACTAGTAACATCTACAAACATAACAAATAAGAATTACTATTTTACGTTTGTATCTCGTACATCTTAAATCTCATTTCGTTGAGCATATAAGTTCACTTACTGCAATATTCAATACTCTGGGCAATTGCTTGATCAATTCCAAGAGGTATTTCGAAAGTTAATTTCTTGTTTATTTGTGAAGTTGATTTGGAGTCTTCTACTGAATCTTCATCGTCACAATCTTCATTGTCTTTTGCTCCGGCTTTTTTCTGTGTAAAATCAACATAATTTTAATTTTATTAAACTTACTCTTGCATGCATGATACCAAATAGCAGCTCTAGGTAGCTAACTCACTATAAGCGTCGTATCAGCTAGAAAGATTTTGTCAAATGGGTCATCCGATACGGATGGTTGAGGTCCGTAGCAAATAACTGCCTTGCTTCCGATGGAGCCACGAAGTAGATCAGGATTGAAATAGCTTAAGGGAACTATTAAAAGCTCGTCCCCGAAGTAAACAGAGTATTCGACTGGAACTTGTCCTGGCTTATCCCACAAGATTTTCTCATTTTTGGGACCAGTTTTTCTTAACTTTAAGTTCAAATTACAGTGCCTCTCCTTTAAATTATTCAAAAACTCCAAGTCCCACTGCTGCGAAATATCAATAGGAACAGGGAAAGCTGTGAGGCTAAGCTGATTCCATAAGGCAACCGTCAAATCTCCACTTCCATACTTAAGCTCTAACTGGAAAGAAACCCTTTTTAAGTTTAGTTGTTCTGTCAAGAATTACAAATAATTAATACTAATAAATTGCTATACTCTAGATTGAGGATACGAAACTCCGTCTTCCACACAAGACACGGAAATTTTTTGATCTCCTACATCCACAACAGTAGCACAAGATACTCCGCACCCAAAAGTGCCACAAATATGATCTTGCACCAAAAATGCGCTCTGGAAGCCCAGCCGATTTATAAGGAGATTCATGATTTCTTTCGCATGGACTCGATCAAACATTACTGGAACTACAACCACGGCTTTGTGCGACTAAAAGAAATAGAAAAAATAACAATTTTATCAGTTACATTGCTAAACTTTGAAATGTAAGTAGACAGTATAAATTGTACATTTATATCTTTTTGTGGAATTTCAAGTTTATCAGTAAGGCACCATCTCCAAATGTCCTCCAGATCAGATATGACAGATGTTATGGAACCTCCAATTTCTCTGTTCAAGTTGAGCTGTCCTCGCCTCCATGGGCAGAAAATATTAAAAGTTTCGTCGGCTGTAGCATTTAGAACGTCATTTCCAACAACAAATGCCTTATTTTCGAACTGTTTCGGGACTGCTAGAGGAGGCACACGATTCGCCAAAACAGGAAACTTTTTTGCACTTTTATTACAGTGCACAAGAGAGGGTATATCAGTAAGAATAACTTTTGTGGAGCTTGTTTGCTGAGTGCTTTTGGTTTCTTCTAAAGACTTTAGCGCAGACTGAAGAGTAAGGCTGAGCTGAAGTCTTGCAGATTCAACTTGGTGAGGTACTTTCTCCGCAAGCTTTTTCTCCGATATGGGAACAACTGTGTCTTTTCTGATATGCTTAGCCAGCTGTGATGTTCGTTTACGCGCAATGGCATGCAAAATAGACTGAGGACTAGGGTCACTGGCTCGACCAAAATATAGGTTCCGAGATCCGGGATGAAAAATTATCACGGATGAAGAAGCCATACTGCTTACCTGCAAATACAAAATCAAAATAATTCATTCGCTCAGTCAATTCAGTCTGAATGACAACGCTAAAGTTACTTCTACTGACTTATTTCGTTAAAATGTACCTTTGAATTAGCCATTGAAATTACAAAATAGACAATTAAGTAAGTTTGCCAATGCACACTGTACTAGTACTTGAATGAACTAGCTGATAGCTGATGGTAATACGTGTCTTGCACCATCCTCAGCTGTAACGGTTTGAGATGTCGGTTTCTTCTTCTGCTTCTCAGCAGGGGCGTTCGGATTTTCTCCCTTGTAGAATCTCTTCAACAAGTCCACAGCTTCCTGTGCCCTAAATCCGCTCACGACCTTCGGCTTCCAAGTCTTCTCTGTTAAACTAAATACCTTCAGAACAGAATCACATCCCCCAAATCTCTCATTGCCACAGCCGTAAACAATTAACGGAATTTGCAGTTGTTCCAGAGCAGATGCACACATAATGCATGGCTCTACAGTCACATATAGCTCACACTTTTTGAAAATATTGTCCACTGGAACTCTATTATCCTTCGCCCATTTGTCTATCTCATCTATCGCAACAAGGTTGGAATGCCAAGTCCATGTACTTCGCCGACCTACTATCGTCGGCGATTTCCTTGTCTGTAGCCGCACAAGAACTCATCAGTCTATATAATTAATATTATATTAATACTACACTAATTCAACCCCAAACTATTAAATAGAGCAAACGCATCACTTAATTTTAATCACAAAAAAACTAAAAATTTCTTCATCATTTTACAACTGACAGCACCACAAAACTATCATCCTAAAAAACGAAGCCATGTACAATGTAATTCGCATTCGCACGCGGCTCATATTCCGGCTGATATGTCAACAAAAGCATCTGTTCATTTTCCTTATTGGAACTAAACAGAATATTGTCGCATTGTGCCCCAAAGCGACGTGGGAAATGAAGTATCTCAGAAATATGGTATGAAATATGGAATGAGCTCATATCTACTGAATATTGCGATTGTCAGTCAAGTCACAACAATTGCATTGAATTGAACAAATGCTGAGGTGATAGATTGTTGTAGATAGGGAAAGCATGTTTGTTTTTAAATTGCTAATTTTTTAGTAGCTAAGCTAGTTTTGTTTTATTATCGGAATTAACTTTTTATCGCTTTTGTTTTAGATAAGAAATCTTTCGCTAAAAAATAAATTTTGTGTGAGAGGAAACGATATTAGAATAAAAATCCTATTAAGATGGTTGTAAGTGGAAAAGTAGAAGAAGTGGAGGTTATGAAGCGGCTCCTAAAATACTTTGGACTGACGGATTGCCTTAATCTTGTTAATTTGACGAAGGGAACTACGGTTGGTAACTAAATTTGTGGTTTTTCGTTCATTAAAAAGTTCTGTGTGTCTTACTGATGAGACTGATGACAGAATGACTGAATTGGCTATACCGGCACCAGTACCTACTCATAAAAGTGCGCAGATGGAGTGCGATTTAAATGAGTTTTATTTAAATTATTTTGATAGATGAAAGATGTCAAACTGAAGTCGGGTGAGATTCAAGGATTCAATTATATTCTTCTGCATTTAATAAATAGTAAAGGACTTGGGCCGCAGTTAAGCGGAAGAAATGCAGAGCAACGGGCTCTAGTACAGCAGTGGCTCCAGTATAACATCATGCACTTGGTTGATAAGGCTGCGATAACTGATTACGTCCTTAGAGTAAGTGGTTTAAATTAGCCAATCTGTTAATGTCCGATCTAAATTGTACTAAATCTACAGATTCAGATGATTCAATGCTGGTAATATAATAATATACCAAATTTTAAAGTTGACTGCTTACCTTTATTCTTTAGGAATTAAACGGTTATTTGGCACCATGTGCTTTCTTTGCTGGTCATAACCATACCTTGGCGGATCCCGTACTTTATCTGAGTTTGTATCCGGTGTTTGTAAGTTCATTCATAATTTTTTCTATTATTACTTACCTCAAGATATGATATACGATCAAAATCAATGGATTTGAATGAATTACTTTCAGGTGGAAATGAGTTTTCATGCGAAAGAAAAATATCCAAATTTGTCCAGATGGTTCCGTCTAATGCAGGAAGATTCCGAGCTTCGAGGAAAGAATAAGAAAGTTGTTTTCACCCAGCTCCCTCTTTATAACTCTACCAATATTCACTGACTTTTTATTATTAAAATAGCTTCCAATCATAAGATAGTTAATGAAAGAATGGATTTTCATTCTTCCTTATATAATTAACTAGAGAATATCCAAATTTGCAGCTTGCAAAATTTTCAGTTTTACGCTGATTTGTGATATTATTTACGAATATCAAACGCATTTTAATGTCACTAATAAAGTCAGGTGTCAATTATGCATTTATGTTTAGTGTATTAGTAATACATAATGCAATGCAGCATAAATTAAATCTTAAACATAGGGTCTTTATTCTTTATTAACGTTTGATAAAATCATAATTATCTTTAAAATTACAGTCCAACTTTATAAATCTAGCACTAAAATAATAATTGCACAATACTGTAGTTTAGTAAACCAAAGAGCGAGTAAACAGTATAATTTGGAAGATATTTTTCTTACAGGTGTGTTCGGTATAATTGTGGGAATATAGGCACAAAATATATTTTAGTTTCGTAATTATTAATAATAAGTTATATGGCATACCATGAGCAAGTAGGATAATTGTTTTATTAGTATTGTTGAACTTTAAATTTTAAGTAGATAATGTAAATAAACTTTGTGGTAACTGGAAATTTTTTTGGGATTTGTAACGAGTCGAAACCACATGCATGGTAAAAAGGTTTAGCCCAGTAAGCCAAGATAATAAAAATACTTTTTACAAACAGTCAGCACATAAAATGGCAAAGTCTTTAAAATAAGATCATGCTATCTAGTTACTACATCTTTCTGGCTGCTTGGAATTTTATGTACGTAATACTGAAAAAGTTTAAGGGACCACATAGGTGAATGGTAAACAACATGGCTTAAACTCATTTAATTACTGAAAGAATTACACTTGTGCTTAAGTCGCATTCATTGACTAATAATAGCAATATCAATCATCAACACTTATAATCATAATATATATTCCCTTTCTGATTCTTAAACACTATAACAATTCTCAAAGAAATGCTTCTGATTTTAAACGCAAAAGAATAACTACTCAGATAAAATTAGGTATTACTATATCTAAAACACTCAATGAATACAATGAAACGTTCAATACGTATACCTAGATCTACCTATATAGCTTAATGATTAGCTATTTTCTAAGCACCGTTATATTACTAGGAAGGTAAGGTTGGCATAAAGAGCAACTTTGTCTTTTTCTCATCCCGGCACACAGTATCTCTAGTTGCAAAGGACTATGAAGGTGTATTGCTGCGTTACTTAATAATAAAAGTCTAAAAAACTAGATAAAAACTTTGTGGCAAAGTTACTTAAAAATCTGGGTTACATACTTAGGTTAAAAGTTCCAGCTTACTCAGCTTTAGATAATTGCTTTGCTTCTTATATGGTAGTTGTCTTGTTGCTTTTTCGATATAGATAGGTATGTACTAATTCTTTTTTGTGAGTAAAACCACAGCTTTCGTGGGTATTTGTCTGATGTAGACTTTCTATCAAAAAGTAAACTGGCTTTATGCTTTTTATTAAAGAAACTTTGATAGCCTTAGTATCAGCTTTCTTTTTTACTTTCTCCAATTCTAAGTGAACCGCTCACAGAAAGATTACTCCGACTTACTCTTATCATCACTAGCATCTTTTTGGCTATCGCCATGTTTCGCCTTTTTCTTTTCTTTGCCTTCCTTGACGTCACCAGTGGGTAAAAATAACAAAGGAAACATTCCCAGGAGACAGCCAATCATGACACCGAAGGCCCTCCCGAAATTGCATGCCCATCGAACTGCGCTAGAAGCAAACTGGCTGGGAGTGAGGTCAGGATCCTTGATCCCCACTTTAGAGGCGAGTTCCTCCACGTACCATGCCGAACCAATTCCCGCAACATCTGAAATCGCATTTCCAAGAGCTGCTGCTGCCATTGTAGATATTCCAAGGGCTGTTCCGATTGTTATGTCTATGTAATCTCCCTATAAAAACAGACCAACAATTAATATCAATTCCAGTCAAACTTTCCCCGTCTCGGCTTCCCCACACTCGTATTTTCACTTGACATTTTTCCCAAAATGAAAGTAATATATTTCATATCTCATATCACATGACAAAGAAAACCCGGTGTTTGTCTTAATATCAAAGGCATGTGAAAATAGCAAATAAATAATTTAATGCTAACTACTCCCACATCTTCTTCCCCATGCACAAGACAATATGTCATGCCAGCAAGACAAAGTATTCTGTAAAAAACTAAAGACGAGCGAAAGTTGACGCTCCGCATTTCCCGTTCCCAGAAGGCACTCGCAAATTCCCAGCGGAGCAGTATCATCGCATCGCATAGAAATAAAAACGGCGAGTTGGCTGACTAGCTCTGAGGAATTTTTCTAACGTCTCTGTACAGCTTAAATGTGGAAAAATATGAACAAAAGCCATTCGAGAAGACGCATACACGGAAACGTAGAGCTCGAAAGGAGTCTGTAAAAACGTGTAATTTGACAAGTTTACCTGTGCGGAAACCCTGGGGGAAATGAGACGTTGCAAATAATGGGAAATAAATTACATCCACGTTCACATCTCATATTCACCTTTTTCCTCCAATGACGCGATTTTATTGCATTCTGCAATCGTAAATTGCATTGATACAGGACACTTTTAAAGTCTAATTCCAGCAGATTTTCCCATATCAGATAACAAATGGCACAGCATAGATTCTTGATAGCCAGAGAGCAAACAGTCAGCGGAAACATGCTTTTTCGGCATTAAGCCTGAGAAGATGGATTTTAGGCTGGAGACTTTCACTTTAATTCTAATTCAAATCAATTTTACTTCATCATTTACAGGGCTGCAAGGACTTACAAAGTATGGAATTAAATTGCTTCTTCTTTACTCCTACCTGTACCTACTTTAATTTTTCAGAACAACACACCCAAAAACTACAAAGGGGAGTAGCATTGGAAAGAAAATGAAAAAAGTTCTTTCATCAACCCAGCTTTGCCTTTCCTTCATCGCCGTACAGTAAGCACCTGAATGAAACGAAAACTGTAAGAAAATTTCCTTAATCTTCCCGTGCAGAATTGAGTAGGCGAGAGATCATGGGAAGCCTTTGTACCAGAAACACCTGGGCATTTACTTGTATCCTTCTCCTCACTTTTCCGCCACTTCCTCCTCCTCTGCTTTAGCCTTAAGGGCTACGTGCTAGCCGGCACGAATGCCAACTCCCGTTTTTCACTTTCACTGTTATTGTTTAGCAGTTTTCTCCTTTTCTCCGTCTTCTCTAATCGAAAATGCCTTTCCCTCATTCTCTTTCTTTAACTCTCCATTCCCTTGTCAAACACGGCATGTTTAATCTTTCTCTCAATATTTAAGCACGCGCTTAGAACTGTAATGAAGAGTACATATATAATCCACCCGGAGAATCATTCATCTGTCTCCAGCCTTCATCTCCCCACTATTTCATTTCCTCTCTTCCTGAGAGAAAAAGGAAACTCGAAAGTCTACTGAATATGATGAACAAGCAAAAATATGAGCATCAAAACTGCAATAAAACGTATTGAGCGCGGCAAAAGTAATGATTCCATAGTCTGGGTCTGAACGGTGGAAGAGGAATGTAACAAGAAACAGTAAATTCTTCGAATAGCTGCCGTAAGAAGCTTTTCGCTCTAAGCTCCTCTTTTCTCCATACCAAAAAGTGTCTGATAGCAGAAATAGCGCTCAGCGCTCATATTGAAAGCTCGGCTATACCTATTTCATGCATTTCTCATAAAATTCAAATGAATTTTGCAACATCCACTTCTTACAATGCGATATAATAAAAAACTGTATAGACACCTACTTTATATGGGATGATAACCCGAAAAAGTACAATTTCCATTAAGGGACGGTGCTGCTGTGTTAATCATGCTCACATAAAAGAAATTTTTTGATATGACATGAAACACAACTTTTTTATCTTCCCGAAAAGATCTGCAAAAATATTCTCCAAGCTTATTATTACACTATACACCACATTTTTGCCAGTGTCTCAGCAAACTGCTCAAGCAATCATTGTCACTTTCTTTGTACAGTGCCTAGTCCTAGTACCATCATGTGATGATGATACAGCATGATGAATAGTAAAAAACCAAAAAGCTACAAACATCATTTTACAGCCATACTGCTATATGCCCGCTTTCTGCTTTCACTACTTTTCCTTCCATTTTCTTTTATTAACGCTTAAAATATGAGAATACTGAAAAAAACGTTTTTCGTTCTTCTGAAATTACAAGGACAACACAAACAAAACCCAGCTTTGTAGCCCCCATTTTCCTACATTGCCCATATGCTCCTGGGCATTTTTGTAATGTCAAGTGATCCTTTTGAAAATAGACAGGATCACATTTCTCATTAAACAAAGCACAAAAACAGTTTCGCAGAGAAGCTAGAGTTACTTGTCCCATTTTATTCTTTCATTTAGTGCCCCATCTGAATTTTCACAAGCACCTCTTTTGAATGGAGAGCACGAACTCGAAAAAAAAGTGGAGAAGCACTAAAAGCAAAAATTATTACACTATTACGAAAAATTCTTTCATGTAAATAAACACAGAAAGGACGAAGCAAGCATATTTTTACTGTAGCAAGTAAGTGAGCTCATTTTCCACAGTATCCCTCCCCGTATCTAGTATCCACCCACCAATTAATGTAATTAAAAGGGAAAGCAAGTTTAAAAAGAGAAGAAGAGTGTATACATGGTAGAGCACATACCGCAAGTATCATGATGAGATTGTCGAGAAATCCGAAGCCAATGAAAGGTAAGGCATTCTTCACCGTCACTGTTCAGAGCGACCATTGTCCAAGCAATGAGTTTAGTTTCCAAAAGTTCCCACCCGATCCCGTATTTCAATCACCACATCAGTAGAAAGAGAGAGGACATTAGAGAAAGTGTCATTCATGCATGAAAAATCCACCAGAAGAAAAAACCACAAAAATCAGAGATTAAAACTCATGCACTTACACACATATAATTTGTACATTTATACCCAACGCATAAAAAATGAAAAAAATTCCATTTCTAATTCATGTATCTCTGTGTCCTATCGGCAGGCAATCACTAATCATTCAGTGTGACCTAGCCCATACCACCAGTGTGCTGACACGGAGAGACCTGTAATTTTCCCAGTGTTTTATCCCTCTCCCATCAAACTCACGCCAGCACATTGTAGTCAGAGCCACATATCGGTTTTATTGATCGTTATTGCGAATGAACTGGTAGTTTTTGGTCTCACTAACCACAAACAAGGAATAATGGAGTGAGTAGTGAAAAAAGCACGACTTACAAGCTCTCGAGTAGAAAAAGAACATGCTACCATATTGTATTATTATTTAATCAATAGATTGTCCGGATTTCTTACTTTCCCAGTTTCCTACAGTAGTACTAGTTCAAAAGGGCTCTCCTGAAACTGACCCGGTTTCGTGACACTTTTACTCTAAATTGCCTACGGATGGAAAACGAGCTTTTCAGGGGACACGAAGATTTATGGAGAAAAAGAAAAGCGCTCGACATAAGGTAGGAGTGATACTGATAACCTAGTTAATTTTGGCTTGAAATATTAATTAGCAGAACCGAGAGCAAAAGATATAAGTAGATAGCAGTCAGTCAGTACCCACTTTGTGCCCCTTTTCCAGTAGCTCACTTCACTCTTCCCGTCTCAAAAGTTATCCTACCCACATCCTAATTCCACTTTCACTTCTATTTCTCGCCTGCTCCAGCAACCCGCACACGGGCTTTCCATTTCTACGAAATAAAGTCGACTTCTCATTTTAACGGAAAAACTACAATACTTTTACATCTGTTTTATAAAGTGAAAAGTACTAATGAAAAATTCTTTCGAAATAGTTCTTCCCTGTCTATCTTTTCCATCACTTTATAAAACTCTGACTTTTCTTTTATACATAATCACTCCATATTTCTGAATATTCACGAAAGAGAATTTAATGTAAATGTGCCCTAAAAAGTTCTAACCTCGTACGCTTCTTCGCTAAGTGTCTTCATTTCATTTATTGCCCGTAGCATATGTACTTTGAAAAAATTAAACTGACTTTCCATTTCTTTTCTATCTGCTCCTACTCTCATTTCCATTTGAACAACAAAAAGCTCTGCTATTTCGATTTTTTTACCTCCACTTAACTGAAAATGATATTGTTCTTTTAGAGTACCTGGAAAGACGACTTACCTGCCCAAATTGCTGCGGCTGAAGCTGGTGGTGCTTTCTCATCTGAAATAGAAAAAAAATAAAAAATATTAACTTTTTCCTACTTCCAGCGATAACAAAAAAAAACTACCTTCCCTTTCAAAAGGGATTTCTAAAGCATTTTTCTTCCCTACAGAATAGAACAATATCGCTTGCTTTCACTCTATTGAATGCTGTTCGAAAGCAGAAATCAATAATATATGAGGTCATAACAGTGAAATGGAAAAACTCAAATCTTAAAAATTCGTGAAGTGTGCATACTTCATGTATGCACGTCTACCTTCCGTCCATTTAACTAATACCCACATTTATCATAAAGTGCACTCCGGAGACACATGTGCTGTTTGTTGGATGTCTGATTAAATTATTCATGACATAAAATAAACTATCATATTTTATAAGGACTAGCGTGCACGCACGCTACACACATAGCCTTCCGTTTTCAAGCTGGAGAGCTTATTCCAAAGGGAGAGGGAGGGAGGATACATGAAAAAATGAGCAAAACTTTTTTTTCTCGTCGTAATTTGCAAAATGAGAGAAAAATAGGGTCACGAACAGACATAATGAATTTTTGAAAGGAAACTTATGGGAACCGTTTTACAAAATGGAGAACCAAAATCATATAAAGTTATCCTACTCTCTTCAAACGAAATCGCTTTACAAGAACATGCATTACCTATATATAGAATTTGGAAAAAGGAAAAGTAAAAAAAAACAAAAAACTTTTTGGAAAGTATCTCGTCAATGGACTATTTCACTCTTGAATTAATTGTAAAGAACTTTTTTTAAACTGAGGAAAGGGAAAAGATATTAGGAAGCCCCGTAAATGAACTGAATAAGTTGAGAACAAAAGGAAACTTTTTTGTTCCATTTGTTCTTCAAGCCCGGTTGTGGTGTGGTGGTGTATTTATGACATCGATTAATTGTGCATAGTCTGTGGTTTATGGGAATGCACCACTTTCCCCATTATGAATCCACCACAGCGCCGCACACTCTCATTTATTTCAATTTATTAGAAAAAAGCTTCCTCACAAGAGCGCCCACAAGGAACCGACAACAAACTGCTCGTGACTTGACTCGTACACGAAATACTAAGTGTGAGGTCAAGGGAAAAGACAGCTTTCCAAGCTCTCTCCCCGGATTACCAGCATTTCTTTTCGCTGTAAAGGAAAGGAAAAATCTTTTGCAGATCATTTTAACTTTCCCCTGAGCAAGCAAACTGTGCGGTACACGTCAAAGCTTTACTCCTCAAAAAAAAACTCCATCGCCCCAAGTCCAAACATTCATTTTCTTTCGTGGGAGCTGTAAAATCGCCGTCTTTTATTAAAATCCCCCATTTTCGTCTCAAGAATGTATGCCTAACAGTAATATAGCACTAATCGTGACTTCTCAGCTAAATTTACAAATGCAAATCTTATTCACACTCGTAATCTCCCCGACTTTGGCTCAGGCATCAGCATCAACCACAGACACATGTAAGAATGCAATGCTCCATCATTAGCATAACAGCGACTGTAATAAAGCTCTGTTTTCTTGAGTGATCCATGACCCTTCCAGCCAACTTGTGAATAAGACGTCTTTCCCTCCCCATTTTATCCCATATCCTCCATTACGCAACAAGCAGTATATTCAAATTCTCAGGATGTGGATGCGGATGTGATGACTGATGTCATTACTCGCTCTAGCATAATGCATCAAAATACGCTTCCACTCGTAACTTTTGCAACAAGAGATCCCTTTTCTCATCCCGACTTATTATTTCGCCATATGTTACCGCTACGAGACACGCACGTAAAAAAGGTAAAGGCGGACAATAAAGAAGCAGCATCAGCGTCTTTCGCAACAACAGCTCTATCCACATCCACAATTTAACTTTCATTTAATATATTGCTTTAGTTTCGCCCTACTTTTACATCATTCAAGATGATGGAAGACCTTTTGACAATCTCATTTTCTCCAACTAAGACCTTTTCTCCTTATCGGATTCAAGCAGACAGAAATCCTTTAGCGTGAGAAAAAAAGTCAGCTATACTCTGGGTGTCCCTCGTCTCCATCGCGGCTTTTCAAATGTCGTTATAAACATCCCAGAAGATCCCTGCTTACTAACAATGAACAAATACACGTCCTTAATAAAAAGTCACGTTATTGCTTTTTTCCTAGCTGTCTTTTTCCCCATTCATCGAAATGGGCCTTGTTGTGCTCCGCCATTGTAACAAGAACAATCTTCTTGTTTCCTTCAGCTGATCCATATGGGGCAAAATGAAAAAAAAAATCCGCCATCTCCACTCCACTCTCTCCCATACTCCCATTCCTTCACCTCTTACTTCCTCCTAACAATGAAAAATAATAATCCACTTTAGCCACAAAAATGGATGCTTCCCTCAAAAAATGGATTGGATTAGATAGGAAGAGGAAGCGCGGAAGGAAAGATAATATGACATCTTCTTTCAATTTTTGCTTCTTCAATTTCCTGCCCCACTTTTACTTAAAGTACACACATGGGCAAAGTCAAAAAAAGCTTCTATATTATGTGGCAGTCACCAGCTTGCAATTTGCAACAAGGTAAAAGAACTTTATACTTTATCTTCAAAGCTAACTAAATTTTTTTCCAAGCCATATGCTCCCAGTCTCTCTCTAAAAAAACTAGCTCACTTCCCTTCCAGCATTAGCGTCTCTCCATTATATCGGCATACCATACCAAACTGGATTTATGATTCTTCCTCCGCTCTTCCAACCGAGCGAGCTACATAATATGTCAGATCATCATACTCATTTCATTCCTTGGGGTAAACCCTTGTGGGAAATTTTCCTGTAATATTGTACAGTGATGATGATCATCATCATGTTCGGCTGAATGTCCCTTCTTTCTTCTTCCCTGCCATCATCTGTACATCCACCATCCACTTACTCACGTCACATCACCAGATCAGAAGCTTTGTCCCCGTCCTCCACATTTTTCATATAGCAGATAGTCCGGGATTTTCCCAGTTTTTCTACCTAGACATCTAGAAATCTCCATGTCCTTCCGCTTTCCTCTCGACAGAAATTGCACAAACAAGAAAAAAATGTGTATTTGTGCTTGTATCTGCTCTACATATATGCATATGCATTCAACCGTTTCACTCTCCGCCTTACACAACCTTTTGCCCTAATAATACGTATGAAGACGTGGATGATGTGGAGGTTGATCCAAAGAAAAAAGGGTTACGAGCTCTTTCCTCTTCCTTCCCACTTGTCATCTAACGAAGGACAAGAGTGATGCATTGAAAGGAAGACCTTCTCCTTCTTGTCTCTGTTTACATTACAACATTTACAAACAAATTTCCTATTTGAGTGAGAGTCTACTACCTCTCGTATAAAAACGGTTATAAGCTTGTTTACCAGCACTATTTTATCTTGAGGAGACTGTCGATAGCAGGAAATTGCACTTGAGTAGTAGTAAATTGAGATCTTGAGCCAGCTCATAAAATATTGAAGCGGTTCGTGAATGCGAATCTCGAGCGAATTTACATTCGTACCTATTCAGATTTGTCCGTGATCAATGAGGTGGGTAGATAAGAGATGTGTCGATGATTAGGGACAGCCCTACCTCACAACAGGGGAGACTCTCATCTTTCAGAAATTTCCTTTGAACAGCCAGTCCCAATGAAATCCAAACCTTTGCGTGTTTGTTTCGAATGATATTCAAAAATTACGAATGGAATGTAGATGTAGATAAAGTGTAGGAAAAGCCCTAAAATTTCATGTTTAGGGATTTTCTTTTCATGCCAAGTTTCTATCATCAAATAGTACACATTTTCAGTCCGTGCATGGCTTTATACTGCTCAGGGCACTTTGCTCAGTCAAGAACTAAATGAAGCCAATTTAGATATGCAATTAACTTAACAGGAAAACAGTCATATTACTACACGAGCAGATGGCACATGGTACTAGAAAAAGAGCTGCCTATATACGCCAGCGCCAGCCTATACTTTGGTACACCGAATATTACATTGTCACAACTGTAATGATAGGCATACCCCACGTACTACGACAACGATAAGGATCCAGGATCCATATCAAACGGAAAATGACAAAGGAACATTTTGTATCAGTTTCGTATACGATTACCTTGCAGAATAAATAGCTGGCGACATGCATAAAAGTTCGTGTTTACATTTTTTTCTTTTTTTCCTTGCAAGAAAACGACAGGAGAAAGTTCTTTCAACAGAAAATTATTATGCTATAGGCAGAGTTTATGCTAGAATATGTTCCTCACGGAGGAATACAAACTTTCTATTAAATTCGTTTTCCACTCAGCTGAACATCAGGAAGGAAACTTGTGGATGGAATGGGGCGATACATGCCTTAAATTTTGCGAGTGGTTGGTTATTGTAGGCTGAAATGCAGTCACGTATTACTTGATAACAGGCATCACCCAATCCCAAGACTTTAAAAAGGAATACATAATTAATTTAAAAACTGAAGCGAGTAGACGACTTGATCGCTCCAGAGTATGCAGCTTTAAACGTAGTCATGCAATAAAAAACTGGATACCATTTCCAACTTAATTTGCGTTCTTCACTTTCTCGAGAGCACTTCATTAAAGAGGAAAAATCCAATTTTTCTACTCTCAATCTGCACCACTATTGCGGTATTCATTTCCAGGAGCCATTTGCACATTTCTGCTTGGAGGGAGGAAGGAAAGTGAAAGAAAATTAACTGACGGTGAACTAACTTTACCCTTGAAAGAACTCGTGGTGAATGTGAGAAAATGAATTAATTAATATTCATGCTGGCGTTAGATTGAATTGGGAAACTATTTCCACCCAGATTGGATTGCCCATGGGTAGGAACGTAAAGCCTTCTATAATTTATCATTTTGACTCTGATTCTAATCCTGATGCTAACCGACGCCCATTTTCAATCCCCTGTTTCCTCCAGCTGAACTCCTTTCCCGCCGCAGCTTTCTCTTTTACTTCTGTTTTAGCTCAATTGCACGGAAGAAGGAAACAGAAGTTATTTAGGAATGCATGACATGGCATTAGCACAATGATGACTGCGAAACTACAAAACTACAATTGTTCCGCTAACTCTGGCCTGCTCTAAAATGCAAAAATAATTTGAACTTAATGAAATAAATATGCGGGATGCCAACAGCTAATTTGAAAAGTTGTCAAGAGTAAACAACAAGGAAAATACACGGAACCGAAACAAGAGAAAATGAGAACGAGCCCAAGACCAAACAGCATCACTTTCTTGGTGGCCTGGCTATAGAATACTTTTTTCCGGGTACACCATCATGCCATTTTAATCTCACAACAAAATCAAGGGAAAGTCGAGAAGCACAGAAGAAAAAGACTTCGCATTCAAAGAAAAGCTCTCCAAGTCTGTCTCCAAACAACCGCAATATTCGGGGTACGCAGAGTCATGTATTAATCCCAATTTCCTTCGTCAATCTTCCTTTTTGCCTTAATCTGCTTCTCAAAGTAGTATTAAAAGTCGTACTCTGCCCATACCAAACTACTAACACATCATCATCCATCCGTACAAGCCATCAAGCCATGCAGTGGTTGGACTTGCTTTCTCCTGACCCATTTTCTCACTTTCTCTCCCCCTCTCTTTTTCAGCTCAGCAGTAAAATCCTCCTTGACTTGGTTGGACAACCGCCATTTCCAACGACACAAAAATGTATATGTATTTTGCCATTGCTGCGTGCACATTTTTGAGAGCGCAAAATGGGTTCTCAATGGAAGTCCCTCTGTCCAGAATGCAAAGGAGACGGACTGGTAGTTGAAAAGTTAAAATTTGGAAAGTGAAAATGGACCTCTTGTTTGCCATAAATTTCATGAATAGAGTAGAATCTACAGCACACAGGAGAACCAACTCTAAAAAACCACTTTTCTCTCTGGATACATACGCGACAGTGTTTGCTTTTTCTTTCTTGTTCTATGGCTCTGCGGTTTCCTGCTTTCTTATCTCGAATTCTCAGGAAAAGGTTGACTTTGCGATAATTGCAATTTCTATAAGGTCTCCTTCTCTACCAAAAACTCTCTACATTGAGAACCTACAACCTTGTAACTGACTTACCCAAAACAAGTTATATTCTGCTAAAGTTGTTTGAATTCATAAAACCGAAAAAACTGAATACTATTTGCATTGCATAATGGAACAGAGTGGCAACGGCGAAAAAAAAACAAAAACATTTTTTCTCGTCCTGTAGTCTAGCTTTTCGTTTTCCCTTCTGCTACCCTTCAAATACACTCCAATCCTTCACAAATCAGCTCATGAGTGGGAATGAAAAGCAAGCACAGGAATTCCATGTACACGTCAATTCAATATTCCTTCATGGGGGAAATCAATGGTGGAGTGATCAAAAGGGAACCCTTTTACACGGATCATCTATCAAAGAAAATTGCCAGTTGATTTAGACAAATCCACGTCTACTCAACCTTTCATCTTCACAATAAGATAAGTCAGAATGACTACTGTGCATGAATACGTACTACCTACCTACACACGGGATGCGAATGCGAAGCGATACACCTGCTAGATTTCCAAATTTCTGCCAGAAGTATCTATAGCCCTGTAGTAAAACTTTTATGAAGACTTCCAAGTTCTCATCTCCATCTCCTAAAATTAAGTGGAATGTTATTACCACTGATAAAAGTTTGCCTAAATGAATATCTCCTCAATCCAACTATTTTACAATTACTTGCAAAATTCCAATACCTTATCGTCGGAAAAACAGATAATGGATCGTTTCACTGTAACCATGCTATTAAATAGATTCGGTGAAAGTTTTTTTACAGATCATCAAAGAATTCTTTTCGCTATAATAGAAGAAGCACACTAATAAGGGCGCAACTTACAAAAGTCTTCAACCCCCCATTGTTCACATTCCCTAGTAATCCGAAATGTTTTCGACTTGTAAAAACATTTCCAATCCAATTATGGACAAAAAAACTCGGCCCTTCCTTTTTTCTTTTCCCTTTCAAGTATTTGATTATAGGACAAAATGCTCAACCATGCATGGAGACACTCATAGTCACTCAAATACAATCCAGACAGGATCGCACTTCGCACGAACACACACAATCAAAATCTGTTAAAGAGTTTTTGCTCTTTTTCAACTTTTTCCGTGCTAAAGTAAAAGTGGAAGAGATGCATCTTATAATCATTACCTCTACAAGCACTATTTCCTATCAGCAACACCATCATCAGCAGGGCAAAGGCGAAAGTACCATTCTAAAACTTGCTTTTAGTTCGTTAGCTTCATCTTATCAAAGATACGCTTCCTTCAAATCGCTCAATTCGCTACAAACTACTGGAAAATGCACTTCAATACAAAGCTGTCTGGATAAAATACATTCTTTCAAAGCGCAAAAGAAACTGAACTGAACTGAGCTGGAAAAATAAAAAAAAGTGCAAATTTATTGGAATCTTGGAAGGTACTGGCAAATCTACGTCTCATCCTCTCGCATGAACGAAGACGCATCGGTAAGAAAACAAAAAAACTTAAATTGAAGGTCCCAGATTGCACTGAATCTTAACCGAAACCGAAACCTATATACTGGTCGATTCAGTGATTCATTGCCCGCATTCAATGGCATGTTACGATTGCTACGTGCACAAAATAGCTGGTTTGAAGTTTGTCCACGAGAGCAAAGTATATAACTCTTTTTTGCCTCGCATGTACACCAAGTCCTGAATAATGATTTTGAGCGCTGACAAAATTAGTGGTGATGCTGAGGCATGTACTTCCTTCCTTTTAGGTAGCGCACCGAAGTAATTTGTATCATCAACATATATTAGCTAATAAAAGAGCAAATAAAGTTCTCCGAAATGGGCCTGACAATAATGTTTCGGTTTTTTAGTATGCTCGCTGGGGAAAGAGACAAAACACGTTAAACAACGGTTAATGGTCTATATAAAACGAATGTCGGATTTACTACGACTACCTTTACAGCCAGAATTTTATTATACTGCCAAGAGCACATATTTTTCGCTTCAGCTATAGTACAAATAGCATACCTCTTTGGTTACGTGCCTGCCTACACACACCACGTTGATCATGCAGCGTTAATGCTATAATGCCATAACTTTGTTAGAGGAAGGAGCAAGCACTGGTATAGGCATATTCAATTTTTTGGGGAACGTGGTGGCTATATACGGACATTGATGGTTTTAGGTATAAACTTTGAATCTGCTTTTAAAAAAGCTCTTAAGCGCGCGAAAGCCTTCGTAGCGAGAGTGGCATTCCGCAAATTTGACTAAACAAAACAGCCAATTCACAGTTAAAATAACAATGAAAGCACGAACGGCAGTAAAAAAAGGAGACGAATCGATAAACGCATTAAGTCAAGAAACTGCTCAAAGCCCAGAGAGGTTTCAATAGGGTAGCAGTGAAGGCTGATCTAGTTAAATCGGTTTTATCAGCTTTCTTTCACGTCCCGTACGTATTTACTTTCTCAAGGAAGGAGAAAAAGGAAATCCATTAGCTCCAGGCATGAAATGCCGTATTAACGTCAAATACATGATTTATTGTATTTGTTTATGAATGACGACTTAATTTCTTCGTACGAAAACTAATAAAGGCACGGCATGACAGACACTTGGAGAAAATTGAATGATTTCCAGGTAAGTATTGCTAGCACGTCCCAGGAGTCTTTAGGGCCAGAATGAGAAGCAGCCTGGGCATATTTAAGCGACTCTTTTCCTCCAGGACACGTTACAGCTACATCGTACGTGCCTGGTGAAAGCAAAGGCACATTTCCACCAGGTATTATTGTCGCTTGTGCCTGTCCCAGAACGTGACATCTTAGCCGGTCACATGCATTCTTTATAACCGAAGGGAAATTGATGTAAAGAATTCGTCACTTTCAGAGCCGATTATTCCAGCAAATGTAGGAAAAATTTACAGCTAATATGTCAGCTCTCTTACGTGGACACCCTGCATAACCGTCATCATAGGGAACTTTTGCCTGTGCCAAGAATGAAGATACTCACATAAGATTTGCTAGTACTGACGTCACCACCTCCCTTCTGCTTACGCTTGCATAGCTACTATAGCAGACCTACTTTCACTTATACATCCGGTATCGGTCCCCTTCGCCATCTCAAAAACTCAAGACTTTTCATTTATCATTTCCTACAGACAGATTCAAATGAAGATATGGCATCTTAAAAAGAGGAGTGCGTACGGACTGAAAACACGTCATCGAAGTGGTTCCGTGTAGGTACAACAGCAGAAGTGCTTTTGCTTCTACTCGCAAGACTGAGTTTAGCTCTAGACGTGCCCAAGATAGTGAATCTTGTTACGAGAGATGGAAAAATGTTTCACTCTAGAACACCTACTCCATAACTTTCCACTTTATTTCTTTCGCTCTTACACCTGCTGTTATTCCCCCAACTTTTTATGCTCCCATAGACAAAGTTTGCCGAATCCCCTGAAAGAATTTTCAAGATTATGTCCTGCCAACAGCTCAACAGAGTGAAAGCAAACCCAAAGATTAATTAAAGAGATCCGCAATCTGAATGATTTTTGTTGTGAAAGTAGCGTGATTTTCCCACGTAAAATAGAAAAAAGAATAACTTACCAAGTCGGGCATGAAGCCATTTAGGAGAAACCTCGCATAAAGTTCCAGTCGGGTCCTCTTTAGCGGTTGCTGGTCTTCCGAACTTGGACAGGTAGAAATGCGACTCCTGACTAGATGATCCTAAATGACCCTCATATTTGTCCCGGAGGACTTCAATATTTAATGTGTGGTAAATGAGCTGCTTTTGATGTTCTGAGAGTTGGTGGAGGAACTCAGAGGCAGCTTCCCGAGTTTCCAGCCCATCCTTTATTGTCACTACGCAGGGATTACCGCTTCCGCTACCTTCTCCGTCATTACTGCCGCTTTTACTACCTGGATTATGATCTTTCCCTTCTGAAGACGAGGAGGAAAACTGCCTGTTTGTTGCTACTTTGCTTGTGCTCTTGCTAATGCTCTCTAAAACGTTTCTATTTGTGGCGACTAAGTTTGGGCGGTCAAATACTCGGCTATAAGAAGATGAGAATCGGATCGATGAACTGCCACTGTGGTGATGCAGCTGGTGTCCCTGTGGTTGAACACTATTACGGAGAAAGTAAAAAGGGCTATTATTGTTACGACTACTTTCTCTTCCCATCATCCCTGTCTTCAACCTAGTTGCAGTGGAGAAAGAACTAAAGGAGCCTAATTTATCCTGCATGGATAGCGCTGTTGTAGCTGTGCTGCGTCCTCCAGATATTGCTTTTGCGTCAGTACACATTCCCCAAGAATCTCTTCCTCGTCTTGCGAAATTACTCGTGAAAGAAGTAAATTGGCAGTGGTCATGCAACGATTTATCTTGTGTGATGAGGTACGTGGCAGTTGCTGTTGTTTGGACAGCTGAAGAAGAAACAGGTGAGATGACAAGATGGATTCCCGCGCGTAGATACATTTTTAACGGTGAAGTAAAATATTTAATGGAACGATGAAAAATGTATTGATTTTTTGTCTCTTTTTTCCCTCCTTCCTTGCGGAACAGTAAGTTTAGAACATTTAGCTTGATTCTTTTCTTCTACTGAGGTGTAGTAAACTGTGTGAGTGTGCCTTCTTCTGGAAGAGAGGATTTCGGTTTCAGATTCCACTTTCACTCTTCAGTTTCAGGACATGTACCGTCGGCAAGTGCTTTCCTCGTCATTTCACTTTTTGTTTTCTATTATTTATTCACCTTCATATGTAGGGACAGTGAAAGTCTTGTATTAGCTAAAAGGGAGCTGAGTGGTTGCTCAATATTTTTTTGGCTGAATGAGCTCTAAAAGGACTTATCATGTACTGGCGTGCTATCTCTCTTTTTCTCTCTCCGCCAACTTTTTTATTCTGTATCTGGCTTTGCGTGCAATTTATTTAATTTGCATAAGTAAGGTAAACAGGAGGAGTGAGTGGAAGAAAAATTATTTTGATCCCTTCTCTCTCGTTCACTCAGCTTTCGAAGGATTACTATCCCGTGGGCCTTTCCCTCTCTGCCTTTTTTTGGAATATCAGTCAGTCAGCGTCAAATGAGATCTCGGAGAAGTCAGTGAAGCCAAACCTTATTATAAATTTGCCATCACTCACTACACCAAACCTAATACCACCTACACGAGCAGTATCAACATCATGCTATCACGGTTAGGTAAATTTGATAGGTTGTCTGTCATTCATTTCATGAGTGGAAATGTAGTTTTTTCCTACTGGTTACTGGCTCCTCCTTATTATGATGATTCTCTATTCTGATGCTTTCCAGGTTGATGCGATGTGAAAGTTCCCAATTACAGGGTGCGCCAAGTGAACGGTATAAACAAAAGGCTCCTCTTGTTCTCCTCTCCCTTTTTCTCGACTTTTCCCCCACTACTAGAAAGTTGGAGCTGGCGTCTAGTGTCCTGAAAATAAGTGAAAAAAGCAGGTTATATTTGTTTTTGCATATTTAGCAAGTTTGTTGTGTTGCTGTATGTAATGTAATTGAATTTTTTAACATGCTCCAGCAAAAACTCAAACTCTTTCACCAACTCTAACTCCAACTCTGCCTTACTGGCTCAAAGTGATATGAGATCTCGTGGGGAAAAGTGCTGAGAGATGTAGTGAAATTCGGACAGCACCCTAAACGGAAAAGCTCCACGCTAGAGTTAGTAGCTCCAGTTCCTCCAGACAATTCTTTTTTCACGTGTGTGGCAGTGATAAAGAGAAAGTACAGGAGAATGTTTCAGCACTGCCACTTTTTCAACCACGAAAAAATCTATAAATTCTCACATTTATTACAAAAATTGCAAATGTGACCACTTTTTTGCATTAAATTACTCTGATAAAGGAGAATAAATGCAATAAAAGGCACAGCTTCGGTGTCTGTTCCGTCTAGATTTACCTTGTATGTATGTCCATAAAGCTTGTATGTGGCCATAAAATCTAGTTTATTTACGTTATCCCTGTGATGCCAGACATTTTTTTCCATTTCCCGTTGAATATGTATTAGAGAAAATAGTTTGCCCTTTGTAATACTCCTACACAACAGCCACAGGAATTCTTTGGGTTTGGCAGATTTCTATTTTCTATAGCCCTTTGCTTGTTGCATCTATTTTAAATATAATTTTTGAGCTGAACACTGAACAAGCCCAGCAGCAAAATTCAGGTAAAAAAAGTTTGTGCTGGAGAAGAGAGTTTTTAGCAAAAAGAGGCGCACCGCAAAGTATGTAGTTCGCTCAGCTCAGATGAGAAGTGAGTTCAGAGAGATAACTCCATACTCCATAGGGAGTTGAATAGGGCAATAGTTTAATTTAATTCACTTTTAATTTGCATATTTCTCTCCAGAGAGAGGACTTACGATTTGCTTACGCTAACAACAAGCTAAATTGCAAAACTTGTGAAGTTGGAGGAGAAAAGGGGAGACCAATCTACTATAAATTAGATGACTGATGATGTGAAGACGGAAATGTATGGGGCTTATCGTTATCTTTCTATATAATTTTCAAGCCCAAGCCAGCTTCAGATCTCTATCCTCTCCAGTTTCACGTTATTGACTTTTACTACTGGAGCACTGTCGCAATTCAATTTGCATGTGATTGCGACGTGATAATGGTTTCCAAACTATGAAAATCAAAGTGCTGCTTTGCCTCTCAGGCTGTCAGAAGTAGCGTAGTGGAAATAATTTATCGCTAATTGAGAACTGTTACACCTGTGCCATACTGCACACTACTCTGATAGATAACGGTCATATATGTAATTGACATGCAAATGAACAAAAGAAGCACATTCGTGAGAATTTAAAGGACATTTGGAACACTTTATGAGAATACTTTATAGTGGCGTCTTTCACCTTTCTTCACCATTATAAGCCAAAACTAGCTCAATCGATTACTTACTCGATGGAATATAAGCCGTTTTAATGCAGTTGTTGGTGTACTATGCAGCCACATTAGCAAAAGTTGTGCTACGTTTATGGCTACATTGCATTACACCTATGATGAGGAATTCCACTAGTGCACAATGGCATGAAGAAAAGTTTAAATTATTTATCTTTTAATTTCTTAATGGCTCATTTCTGCTTGCTTAAGTCTATATAGAGAAGTCTATATAGAACTTATAACTAAGTAATTATTGGGCCCTTCTAAAATTATGAACTGACAAATTATGAACAGGTAAATGTGTGTAGAAGCTGTCTTGTAGAAGAAGGCTGACAGCGGCTTGGCCTCAAGTTACCCTCCTGCATTTAAATTGCAAAGAATAAAGTCAAATTTCTTCCGTGAAAACTAGCTAGCTACATATTACATGACTTTTCAAACCGCTGCTACCGCTGCGCTAGATTTCAGGATGTATAGGAATGTATATCGAGAAATGATATAACCTAGTTGTAAAGCTAAAAATACTCAAAATTATAAGCTATTTGGCCAATCTATTTACTCTATTAATATTATGGCTCTCGTTAAAAATAATGTTAAAGTTAAAACTAATTTTCATTGGAATTTCTAAAATGAAGCCTGGAGTCTTCAATCTTGGTGGATTAAATAAAAAATAATAGATATATACAATTAACAGTTAGGAATACTTACAAGATTCTATCTATCTACTATAGACTTATGTATATTGGCATAATGCGCATTAACCCATTTATCGACTTTTCGTAATGTAATATGTACGTACATCATTTTTTTCCTTCAGACTTTATTGTCTCCAGTCTCCATTACCCAATTATACTCTCCTAATTAAAAAATATATATGATATGGTTTTCCCCTGGTTTGGCTGTCCTATCCAAAGCTCCATCATCCACCATGATTACACATTTCCATTACAGAGAATTACTCACTGTCTGCTCTTGCCTGTATTTCCCATTAGTGTAATAAGACCTTGTCATCAACTAACGTTGCCTACTGCCTTTGCAGACTAGGTATGCAAAAGTTTACTGCAAATCATGAACTCTAGGGGAACACGCTATTTAAATTAATGCTTTTCAGTGTGTCATCGTCGCATTTACATAGTCGATAAGAACAGTTGTTCTTATTATGCTTGTTTGTCAAAGTTTCAGAGCATGCAGGAGCGATGATTACCTCCATGCATGTCCTAGCCCTAAAGCCTTATCGATCACGGATACCTGATTCCATGAGGATGGCCCGTCTACTTGCAATTTAAATTATGCTTGAATTTTGAATTTTTTGTGAAGTTAGGAAACGCAATGACAGTGTCAGTCCCTCCCAACTCCCAACTAAATACAGTATTTTCTACATTTACTTGTTCGAGTACTGCAACACGATAAAATACAAACTTGCTTTTTTTCTGTTGACAAAATTAAATTTTAAACAAAGCTTTTAGGTCTATTCGGATTTGAGAGTAATACTTACCTTCTCGCTCTTCACTCGTCCCGATTTTCTGAGTATTTTCCAGGCTTTGTGCACTTCACGATTGCAGTTTCAGTTATTCAAGCACCTCATCAGTAATTCAGCTGCCGAAGTTGTATACTATTAAAATTTCACAATTTTTAAATATCTGTCAAGTCCTGTCTACAATTTAATAATAGTAACAAGACTCGCTTCTCCTCCTAACTTCAATACAAAATCGCTAAACCGTAATTAATTAATCTAAAGTTTATTATTTCTGCTCCGTAATAAGCACGTATTACAAAAATAGTTAACAATAGAAAGGCTTTAAAGTTCACAAACTATCAACTATACTTTTCCAAAAAATTACAAATTAAGGCAACTATTATCTCCATTTATTATTGTCGCAAACGAACATCTATTATTTTTAAAACTCGTTTAATAAACTACCGTACTTTAAAGCACTCTTGTAAAAACTCTTTTGATAATGCACTTTATTCGTTTTTTTACTTCTTTGCTCCCTACTCTACAAAATTTTAACTTTTCAAACTAGTGCACTTTACCCATTACTTATTTACGTTCTCTAATCTATCTAAGGGACACTTTCTCCGTCAAATTCAATTCCAATAACATTTCCAAAATAGCATTTTCTACCTACGAAAAACAAAAGTTGAAAAAAGAGGTTTGAAAGTAACAAAAAACAGACACGGAGAGCAGAGAGGCAAATACAAAAACAGTTCTTGTAACTTTCCACGAAGAAAATCGAAAATCCACTCAAAAAGACAAGCGTAAAAATAAACAAGGAATGACAGGTCACGTGAACGAAAAATTTCAGAATTTTTTCCCCCCGACTACTGACTACTCCCGTTTATAAACTTCATGTATGTGGGAAGAGGAAAACTGGGTAAAAGATTGTGCGATAAAAGTATTAAAAAAGGTTTACACATTCCAATACATATACTTAAAAACTTGAGCACAAATACAAAAATAAAACAGGCAAAGGCTGCGAGGCTGTTGTGTTCATTTTCCTTACAGAAAATATGCCTTTTAATGCTTATGCACGCACGTAAAGGAATGGTGCGATACGAGATTTTCGGGTTTGGGTTGAGTTTGCCAGTGCCAGCTGACATGCCAGGAGTTTGGGAAGATGCGAGGGAGAGCTGCACTGAAACCGTAGGAGTCGGACAAGGATGGAGATAGAGTAAAAATGTGTGCGAAATACCTCGGTTCTCCGGGCCCGATTTTTATAGCTTTTTTAGGCTGGGTTGCCTACTCTTCTGTGTAGCTTACTTACAGTTGTACAGCTTGGAGTTAGGTTGCAGATGTAGCTGCTGGAAAGATTGAAAGATTTTTTTTGATATGTAGCAAAAAATGGCAAGCCTAATGCGAAAATGTTGTAAGAGTGGGCACAGCTTTTTCGCCGTGAGGTTGTGCACTCTGCAAGTGTTTCCTCCCAACTAAGCAAGAGAGTCTAGCTTTCACCTGGATTTTCCTGGCTGTGAGTGAAGCATTTCTTAGCCAAGCACATTCTGTGCATTCCTCATTCCTGGTGGAATGGTTTTTTGCAGAATTCATATTTGCGAGGAATAAGTATAAAGCGAAACTCTGGGAGGAGAAATGAATTGGGTGAGCAATTTTTTTTCTCTTCTATTTTAGGGAAAATGGAAAAGCTCAAACTGGGAGAAGGTCTTGGGGCCCGGGACTCGGGAGTCTCATCTTTAACCACTGCTTCTTCTACATTATATTTTCTTGCAAATATTTATTATAGAAATTTCTCATACATTATGGATGAAAATGAAAAAGCAACAGTGGAGGGAGAAGCTTATTTCGGTATTTGCATCGTTTTGAAAAAAAAAATAATTCATGGGAGGAGTGTGTAGAGCACACTGCTAAAGGGATCGAAAAATTTGTGGTATAATTGTATGTACATAAGCTGAATTGGATTGTAACGATGTTGGTGTAAAATTGTAAAAAAAATGGGAAATGTAAAGTTTTAGCGATGCGATGGCGCCTTAGCTATAGTGAGGAGCTCTAAATCCTAAATTAGGTTTTCATTCTCTTTTAGTTTGCGCGAAAGCCAATTTGCAAATTTAAACGCTTCGTTTCTTGCCCTCACCGTCACTATCTATGGATCTATGGAATGAAGAAATTTGTGAATGTCAACTCTTCCCTCCTCCTTAGTCTTTTCAAGGCTATTCTTCCTCTTGGGGATTTGGAGCAACACAGAAACCTTAATGACAAAAGCATAAATAAATGTCAACGCTATCAGGATGAGCAGTAATAATACTTACGGCCATACACTTGGAGTTTTATTTAATGTCACTTGGATTTTCTATAAGCTTGGGCTTAATTTCGAACCCTTGTTTTAATGACATTTTATATTTATGGATGCCTACGTGACTTGTGTTGAGTAGATGGGTTCTGGCAGTGGAGAAAATTCATACAGTCACAGTCCTACCTTTTAGGTTTTAGGAATGCGGCACGCAGAAAAACTTGCACTTGCATTATTAGTATAGCTCAGGTCATTTTACCAGAATCTTTTTCACGTAGGTACTTGGTTTCTCGCTTCACTTTGTTGCGGTAACTAACTAGTACCCAAAAGTTATGTTACATGCATTAAAAGCTAGTCTCTCTCAAGTCTCTGTCGTAAATAGTGAATTCATATAGTAAGAAGAGACATCCTTTACAACACTTTCAAAAGTGATCGATGAAACAGTTCTTTATACTTTCGAGTAGCATAGAGCTAAAACCTACCATGCCTATTTTAAAGTGGCATTCGAACAGATATTTTAATCAAATTGATTTAGATAAAAAAAAAGATAAAAGATCCTTGAGGACCTTGAGACCTTGAGGACGTTTAGTGTTCTTCGTTTAAGGTTTGGATGATGTATGACGTGACAAAGCATAGCAAAAGAAAGAGAAGTGTTTGAAAGTTGTACTTTTGCCACACTATGTTAAAAGTGTTAAAGTTTAATAATGAATGTGCGCTGCAATCTGCAATGAATACAGCTACAGTATGACAGTATCAGTATCCAATACTCGAACTTCGAACACCTCATTCATCATTCGCCATTTCGCACGCAGGATTATTATTGCTTGAGACTGGTTCATACGCAAATTGAACACACCTACTTAAATTTCCTTAATTGTAGCTAGTTTTAAATTTTTAGAGGCGTTTTACTTTGCATTTGCGTAAAGTGGCGTTAATTATAATTGTGCATTAAGCATTTAATGTATTATATTCACACAAACTGAAAATCAAACTTTTAGCTACATTTATTTATTACATATAAGTTGGAAGAAGCGAATGAATGTAAACAATAATGATACATAATATGCTCTATTTTTTCTGGGCTACAGCAAGTATCGGAAGCGCTAATTTTGGATTAACAACAGCTTCAACTTTAACTTCTTCATCGGATGCCCATATCTTTAAGTCCTCCACAGTAGTAATTTTCTCTTGGGGTCCTGCTTCGGAAGTTTCATGAACACTTTGACGCATATCACAACATTCGAATCGTACATTGTTTAGCATTGTATCGTCCCCTCCTAGAACAAACATGAAAATTGCATTAAAAATTTTAATTTATTATAAATTATAAAGTTGTACTTCCGACATGTTTAATTGCATAACTAATTTCACTGCATTACCGCTTCCTTGATATGGTTCAATCTGGGTTTGAATTGCGCAAATTGCTTGGCCACCGTAACAATGCTGCGATGTAGACCAGTCTCCCCATGTCATACCGTCTCCTTGAATGTAATCGTTGGGGTTCGACAAGTTACTACAAAAGAACCGGATGTTGTTGGCAGCCGTGTCATCTCCACTTCCTTGATCGGGTTCAGATCTCAGCTGGAATCCATTCAGCACGCCGGGGTAGCAAGTGTAGACAGTGCCCCAGTTTCCAAAATCTCCCTGGCTGCTAGTAATTACGGGAGTTTCAGGTCTGTGGGGATCTCCACAGAATAGTCGAATCGAATTAAGGGCTGTGTCATCTCTAAAAATCTAAATTTTCCAACCACAGACACAGTTAGTAATCATGAAGTTGCTTAAAAGTGTACCTATCTATCCTAATACTTTTTATTTACCCCTTGATCCGGCTCCATTTGTAATTAATTGGAAACCATGAGCATACCGAGTTCCAAATGGGCATCTCGCCATGCGACCCCAGTCGCCCCAGTTGGTAATGAAAGGTGAAGTTATATTAATATTTACGCAAAAAGCAGGAGAAATCACTACTGCAAGAAATGCAAGGACTTTTAAAGTGGAAATTGGACTTTCACTTGCCATTGTTCAAAATTATTTCGTTCTGGTTTACTACTAAATTGGACTTTTAATTCCCTTCTGCAAAGAGAACTGTGGAACTGATATCGTTCTTCGGTTTTACAGTGTGCTTTTATATATGCATAATATGATGTTTACCTTTTTATCCGTTTCCCTTCATATCATCAATCCACACTACTTAAATTCGAAGAATCTCGATGATGAAGTCCAGTAGTGAGAAGACTAAGAACGCAAAAAAAATATTGCGATATTCCAAGAAGGAAAGTCTGATTTGAATTTGAGTTTTGAAAGACAAACAGCACTTCAAACTCCTTTTGTTTTCCATTTTCAAATAATATGATGCCCAATTACATCATTCGGGTTGTTATTGTGTTTGCATGCACCGGTGAGGCTTTCATTACGCACATGATATGAAAAAGCAGGCCACGGAGAATATGCTGAATGGATATATATGCCAAAAACACCCCATCAGTTGAGTTTGAGTACCTCTTTCCTCGCCCGTTTTCGTTTAATTTTTCACAATCACAAATATGGATTTTACGGAGAAGAGTGCACTCAGCAAATGATAAGTGAAAGAGTGACTAGAGTGTTTATCAAATTTGTTTAACTGGTTGATGTAAACGTAACTGGTTGTATCCATGCACATACAATAGGTAGGTAATCCCTCAGCAGAATCAGAGATAGGTTTGATCTTTTCCTGCATATTTTCTCGAAGCTTCCTTTAAATTGAGTTTAGATTGTGAAATGCTCTGCATGTTCTCATTCATAAATGATTTTTTATGTGGCTTTCACTTGTATATTACTTTTAGCTAAGTTATCATCACTTTCGAATTATTTTATTAGCAGTAGTGCCGAGCTTTTATATTGGTAATCCTAGTTTAGTAAATTTGCCGTGGCGGTTTTATTCAGTTACATATTCAGGAAGGAATAATATGTTGAGTGAGTATCAATTTCATCATGAAAGTGCAGTATTTGGATTGAATTTTGATGTAAATGGAATTTACCTACGAAATTAATCTGTTTTTTCAGGGGCTTTTGAACTGCTCGATATTTTTCATCACAAGTGGGATAAACTTGGGATGAAAAGGAAGAGCTCCCCAGATATTTAAATCCTTCACAGTTATTGTCTTTTCTTCAGCTGCAGCACCAGAGGAAGAGCCGTTAGAATCGCAGCATTCGAAGCGCACGTTGTTTAGTGCTGTATCATCGTCTAAAAAGCCATGAAGGAACTTTTTAAGCATGTTAGTACGCGGCATGTAATTTTATAGGAAGGGGTGTGCTGTTTTAATTACCATCTCTTTGCCAAGGCTGTACTTGAGTTTGTATTCCACAGATTCCTTGGCCACCGTAGCAATGTTGAGAGGAGCCCCAATTTCCCCACCCTAGGCCATCTCCTTCAATATAGTCATTAGGGTTGGATAAGCTACTGCAAAAGTAACGGATGTTTGTAGTAGCCATATCATCTAAGTCGTTTTTGGCGAGAACTCTCAACTGGAACCCATTCAGCACGCCAGGAAAGCAGGTGTACACTCTCCCCCAGTTTCCAAAGTCACCTTCACTGCTCGATACAACTGCAGTATCAGGGTAGTATGGATCACCGCAAAAGAGACGAATTGCATTGAGGGCCGTGTCATCATTGAAAAGCTGATAAAAATAAAAGTCCAGCAATAATGTGCAAAGCAAATTAAAATTGCTCTATTATAATAAAACGATAAAAAGATGTATATGCTTGCTTATACCCCTTGGTTCGGTTCCGTCTTTAGTTGAAAGCCTTGAGCGTATCTGCCAGCAGGGCAACGAACCATGTTACCCCAATCTCCCCAGTCAGTAACGGGAGGGGATGTTATGTTAATATTTTCACTGAAAGCAGGGGAGATCAGTGCGAGAGCTGCGACAGTTGTCACAATCAACATATTGCTTGTCATTGCCATGTTAGACAGTTAGTTATTTCAGGACAGAATAATTGTATCTTTCTTTGGACTCTCACCGAAATCAAGGTTGCCACTAATGATCCTTGAAAATCTCCTTCTCGTATTTATGGATAAAATCTAAACTTTTAGTGGTTTGCCTTATATGATTGATTCCTGATTGAAGTAGCAATTAGCAATTGATAAAATCGGGCAATTAATCATGTCAGGTGCATTCAAAATACTCCAAAAATATCTGAAGTGCTTGCGCAAAGCAAACATCGACAAATTGAACCGATTTGTTTGCCAGCGCATTTTATGACAGCGTTTGCATCTGTATGTTCGTCAATTAGTCATAGGTACTTTAGGGACTGACTACCGACAAGCGACCTTTCCAGTCAAGCCCCAGATTACATCTAATCTAATCTGTTTGTTTGTTCTTATGTGATTCATCGCATAAGAACAGTCACCAGGCATATTGCTAGATACATGCACTAACCAAATCATGTAGTCATTGATAAGCCTATCTAAATGGAATAATATCTTACCCACTAAATACATAGCCAATTCTAATTTTCCAGAATACTTTTGTGTTAAGTCTAAAAAGATGACCTTGTGGCTTGATAAGTTAATTACTTTGCGCAATGCCCCTAAACCAGTTGCTGAAAACTTGAATCTGCCTTGTAACTTGATACCTAATTAAATTTGTTAGTCATATCTTGCGAGCCAAATAGGTTCTGCTATTTGGTATTTTTCAATTCAAAGCTTGTCATGTTTATAAACTCGCATGGTCCAATTTGAAGGTGAACGGAAAATGATGATTTAGGTTATGAAATTAGAACTATAGGTAATTTAATTCAATGATTTAAGTACAATATAGTAGCGTTACATCCTGTACTGAGCATACAGTTAGATAATGATAATATTGTAAACTTTAGTAAGGTAAACTTTAGTTCTGAATTTCTCCGGGATGCTCAAGCTGTTCAATATTTTTCATGATCAATGGAATTAACTTTGGATTGAATGGAAGAGCTCCCCAAATGTTCAAGTCCTTTACAGTTGTTACTTTCTCTTGTGCTTCGGAAGCAGCAAGTGCCCTCGGATTACAGCATTCAAAGCGGACGTTGTTGAGACTGGTGTCGTCCCCTATAAATAGCAGCGTAATAATAGGTAAATTATTGGGAGAATAATCTCATCATACAAAATATGATCGTATTTAGTATATACCTATACTAAATACGATCATATTTTGATAGATATATCTCGGTACGTACCACTTCCTTGATAAGGTTCTACTTGAGTTTGGATACTGCAAATTGCTTGACCTCCGTAACAGTGCTGGGAGGCAGACCACTCTCCCCATGACATGCCATCTCCTTGAATGTATTCATTTGGATTTCCCAAACTGCTGCAGAAAAATCGGATATTGTTGGCAGCCGTGTTGTCTCCGCTGCTGCCCCTGTCAGATTCAGATCTCAACTGGAATCCAGTCAGGTTTCCGGGATAGCATGTGAAAACTCGCCCCCAGTCTCCAAACTCTCCTTCAGTGCTGGTTACAACTGCAGTGTCGGGGTAATAAGGATCTCCACAGAAAAGTCGGATTGCGTTAAGTGCCGTGTCATCTCCAAAGAACTGGTTGGGTTCTGTCTTCAACTGGAAGCCTTGAGCATACCGACCATTAGGACAGTATTGCATCCTGCCCCAAACTCCCCAGTTGGTAATTGCAGGGGAGGTTATGTTGATGTTTGCGTTTACAGCAGGAGAAACTGCTGCAAGCACAGCAACGAGAGCTGTAGCTAAAATTCTTCTTGTTAAAGCCATTTTGGGACGTGTAATATTTGAGGTGAAATCAATGATGTGAAACTGAGACTGATGCTAGTAGAATCCAATATCCCATTATTTATACTGGAGATTTACCAAAAACTTATCAAAACTTATTAGATATGACAAATGGATCATAAAAGCTTGCTAAATGAACTGATTCCATGCATGATGTCCTTCGTATCTTTCCCGGAATTAAACTAACAAATAACACTTAACTTTGGTTGGCGACTCCTCCCTGCAAAGCACTATTAATTTTTTAGGGAACTGTGACATCATTATCATCATTAAGTGGGTGATTTACGCAGATATTAATTGGAAAATTAGTGTTTAGCTGGTTGGTAGCTGTACAATTGCTGAGCTTTGAACTACAGATTCAGAGAAATAATCATGCCGTCCTTGACAATTTACAACACTGCCATTGCATAGACGCGGACGCAAATAGAATTTAGTTTGTCAGGCACTACTTGATAATTTAATCAATCAAGACAAAAACTACGTAGGTATGATATTAGGAGCACTTGTAAAGATGAGTAATACATAGAGTGGAATAAGGATATCAGTATCAATCCACGTTACCGTGTTCGGGCTGTTCCTGGTACACGAATATTTCCCAATTAAAATTATGGCGTGACTCATATGTGCCTATTGTTATTTGTGAAGAATCAAAGCTAAGCGAGTTACATATGAATTTGACATTGTGGAAGTATTACCTAGGTCCATCACAGGTGAAATTATGACACTATGCTTTTTATTTATAACTTCCAGTGTAATTTAGACATTTTTTCTTTATTTGATTTCCAGAAGAGATTATTTGCAATTGCTCTTTCTAGTCTTTAAAATTTTCAGTTTCATTGAGAGCTAACTTACAATTTTATTACTCTCTATTGAACACGGGCCCCATAAGAAATTGCTTGGTTGTTTCAATTGTCGATGCATTTTCAATGTTGTTCGTCAATTACATCATAGAAATTATGGTCTTCAGATGGATACACTTATGTATAAGCAGAGGCACTATAATTGTTTACTACTGGTTTGTGGTTTTATATAACTTTATTCATTAATATAATAAATATGAGAGAGTGAAATCAGTTAAATATAAGACATAGGTATGTAAATCTAAAGAAATTCAGCAAAACAGGTACAACTTAATTATAATTTTCTCAGGGCTCCTCGAATTGTTCAATATGTTTCATTATCGACGGGATTAACTTCGGGTTAAATGGAAGAGCTCCCCAAATGTTCAAGTCCTTTACAGTTGTTACTTTTACATGTGAATCTGAAGGAGGGAATCTTCTTTGGTTACAGCATTCAAAACGGACGTTGTTGAGACTAGTGTCGTCCCCTATTAAAGCAAAAAAGAGATATACACTATTTACTACGTACTTCCGTAAATACTATTTGTGTAGCAGTTAAATAAACTCACCACTTCCTTGATAAGGTTGAATTTGGGTTTGAATACTGCAAATCGCTTGACCTCTATAGCAGTGCTGAGATTCTGTCCAGTCGCCCCATGACATGCCATCCCCTTGAATGTAATCATTTGGAGTTGGCAAACTGCTACAGAAGAACCGGATATTGTTGGCGGCAGTGTTGTCTCCGCTACCCCTATCAGATTCAGACCTCAACTGGAATCCCGTCAGGTTGCCTGGAAAACAAGTGTAAACTTTTCCCCAATTTCCAAATTGGCCCTGGCTGCTACTCACAACGGCGGTATCAGGATAGTACGGATCTCCACAGAAAATTCGGATTGCGTTGAGAGCCGTGTCATCTCCTAGGTACTGGTTAGGCTCTGTCTTTAGCTGGAAGCCCTGGGCATATCTGCCTTGTGGGCAATACTGCATTTGTCCCCAAACTCCCCAGTTGGTTACAATTGGGGAAGTGATATTGATGTTTGCGGCAGTAGATGTGATCACTGCAAATAAAGTGATTGGTACAACTAAAACATTTAATCGGGCCATTTTTACAACTGGTTAGAATATTTCTTGCTGGTGAAGGTAAATATGTGAGACTGATGCTGTTGTATGACAGGGTCTCTTATATTTATACGTTTTAGTGTATAGTTCTGAAATTGCTTAATTGAGGTAAAAAGTAAAAAGTCACAAACAAAGCAGGCAAATAAACCTAGGTATTCATAAACATTCCCGGAATTAAGATAATTAACAAATAACGCTGGACTTTGGTTTGCGAAATTAACTTACAATATTAATATTATCGACACGAGAGATTTTAAGTAATTGTGGCATCACATTGTTTTGTGTTGTGATTTACGCAAACATAATTTGTTCTCTGTCAAACGCCCTGTAAACTCATTGGAGTTTAGGTAATTTTAGGTGTAAATAAATACACAGTGTTGAGCTTTGGACTACAATTTCACATTAATAATTGTATGAATTATCATATCACTCTTTTTAATTACAGCGTTGGCGCTGTCACCGGCCGATACAGACCGATTTCTGTTGGGTAAACTGCAGGCAACAGGCGCTTCATGATATTGATCAATCAAGACAAATAATCACGTCCAAATGCATACCTAAAGCCAAAGCGCTTATCGGTATCTGTCTACCTGTTCCTGGTGCACGTCCATACATCTTCAATTGCATCCAATGCAATGATCCAATATCCAATTAGGTAGGTATGAGGATTTAAATTAGCGAATTTCAATACTATTGTAGGTACAGGGCCAATAGTTGAGAAATAAGTTGCTAAAGGCTTTCAAGATATCATGAGCAAAATGTTATATATTTATTTAGTTAATACTGACTGGCTTTTTTATTAGCACAGATAGCCATCCATCAAATTCGATGTCCTACAATGCCCCAGTCATTAGTAATATGTGATCGAAGGAAATCGTACACAAGGTTTGTTGGAAATGTAAGTGGCTTCAATATATAAATATCAATCAATGTATATAATTTAGTTAGTTTCGTTTATTAGTCAATTACATCGAAAATGAACAGTTTGCTGCAAATGAGAGTATTTTAAATACAGATATCAGCTTAAACACCACTTCCTTCAACAGTGTCAAGGTGTTTCAAAATCGTTGGCATGAGCTTTGGGTTAAATGGAAGAGCTCCCCAGATGTTCAAATCCTTTACAGTAGAATACTTTTGCTGAAGATCCGAAGTAGTTTCAGTTACTCTAGGATCACAGCATTCAAATCGGACGTTGTTCAAGCTACTGTCATCACCTACAAAAACCAGAATAACAATACATAGTACAAAAAATGTATATGGGCTCATGTATATCCTAAGAAAACAAGAGTTAAATTCAAGTACATACCGCTTCCTTGATAAGGCTCCACTTGAGTTTGAATGCTGCAAATTCGCTGACCTCCATAGCAGTGCTGAGGAGTAGTCCAATCCCCCCATGACATGCCATCTCCCTCAGTATAGCTTCCTGATTCACTGCACCAGAAGCGAATGTTATTGGCAGCCGTGTCATCTCCGCTACCTCGGCTAGATTCAGATCTTAATTGGAATCCAGTCATGGTTCCAGGATAACAACTGTATACTCTTCCCCAATCTCCAAATTGTCCTTGGCTGCTGCTCACAACGACAGTGTTTGGGTTGTATGGATCTCCACAAAAAAGGCGGATTGCGTTGAGAGCAGTATCATCTCCGGCCATTTGGTTTCCTTCCGTTCTTAGTTGGAATCCTTGAGCATAACCTCGGGATGGGCAGTACTCCATCCGTCCCCACACTCCCCAGTTAGTAATGATTGGGGAGGTGATGTTTATATTTGCTGCTGCAACAGAAATAATTACTGCAACTACTGCAAGAGTCGGTGCACTAACAAATTTACTTGTGATGGCCATTTTTGGTGCTTTGTGTAATTCTGAGCTAGTTGTAGTTGATAGGAGAAAGTAAGATGTGAAACTGATGCTTTTCCATAATTTGGTATTGTGTATTTATACATCGACACTAAATTTGACTTTCCAGTCTCTACATAACTTTAACGAGGAAAACAGTTTGGAAATTTTCATGGACGTTAATATAATTTCAACTAATTTCTAATACGTCAGGATTTTCACAGTGTTCTGAGAACCTGTGTCAAAATGGAAAACACTCGACTGCCCTCTCTAATGCTTTCACTTCAGTAGCAGACTACTGAGCTGTTTTTCAGAACGATAAAAGCAATTATCTCATTTGTATTGTAATAGGGAAGCCACGTGTTTTCTGCTCGATGCATGCGCACGGACAAACTACAGTGACAGTTGCGGTTGGTCACTTTGGCAGAACACACTCGGGATCGGGTGAACATATACATCAATTAATACAGAGAACTTAATGAACATAACGATAGAGTTGAGTCATTTCTACTGTAAATGTGATGTACTTTGTTGTATACAAATTAAAAAGTAAGTTTCATGTCCAACTTATCAATTCTGCAAATGAAATTTTTGAAAGTGTATGCTACAATTTTCATGACTTTCTCATTGTCTTTATGAGATAAGCATTGAAATTTAACATTAGAGTTTAGCATTGCAATTTAACATTAGAGTTTAGCATTGAAATTTAACATTAGAGTTTAGCATTGAAATTTAACATTAGAGTTTAGCATTGAAATTTAAC
>JAHZND010005444.1:0-25772 GCA_027744115.1 Acrocyrtus sp. NNG-2020
GGTATAGCTGATATGCACCTCCTGATAAGCATTATTATTGAAGCTATGCGCCGCGACTTTAGGGTCAAAACAAACTTTCCACCTTTGGTAATTTCGTCACGTGTCGCATTACGTCACATAAGTCTGACTTTTCTTTATGGCCAGGAAATTTATTTCTATCCTTTCTATTTTTCTTCGAATTTTATCATGCAACGAATTTCAAACCTTATTAATGTTATTAAACGCTCATTTCCAAGTAACGCTAAAATGAAGCTACTTTAATGTAAAATACATCGCCGCTAAATTAATCTCTCCAAGGTATAGTATAGTCTGGAACAAAATTAGATTGTATGATAAATTTACAAAACTCATCAATCGATTTTCTAGATTTATATAGTGTGTATTTGAGTTTATAGGATTAGAACTTTCAACGATCAAGAAAGGGCAACTGTTTTCATATTCGTCTGACTTCTTAATTGGCTTGACTGACTTACTAGAGAAGGGTATTTTTTTTAAATTGCAATACAATAAAACATGAATACTTTTTACTCCCAGTGGAACTAACACCGTGTCTGAGCTGAATGTCCTTTGTCTGTTAAAGTCATGGTCATCGCTTTCTTTAGAAGTCATTTTAGCTTCACCTTTTCTATGTAAGCATAATGGGTTAAATAAGTAAATTTTTAAAATTACCACTCCCTTGCATACTCTCAGAAGTGTATTTCTTTTTTTAAAAAAATTCTTCAAAACATAAATGCGTCCAGTGAATCGCTCTTCTTGTTTCTGCAAAAACTTACTCGTTTGCCTTTTGCTCCGATAAAAAAGTATCGCTTGCTTCCAGATTCATGTTTGCTGCTGAAATTTGTATATTAAGTTTGCGTATTTCACTGAAACTGACTTGTATGAAGAAAGTGAGCGTGACGAATGATCACGTAAATAATATATCGATGATTTAACTGCATAGATTTTTAAGTCGTCATCAAACTCACCAAAACAAAATAATTGTTCACAAATTTACAGAATAAAGTTAGGTGTTGCCATGTAAGTTTGCCTTGTTTTCTATCCGTCGTTACTTTTACAACTGACCACTTTTCCACTCATAAAGCTCGCTTCTTCCTAAAATCTACAATGAACCATTTTGCTGATGGAGAATTTAAAGCTCATAAAACAGGTGTTTGACCTGGACCTCCCTCTTATCAGCTCAGAATCAGAGTCATTTTTAGAGCTCTAATAAAATATTCGAAACAATAGGGCTACACACGCTACCCTTTTTACTCTAATCTGCAAGAAGTTTCCAGAGTCCAAGAAATTGGTGATGCAAACACTCGGCTATGCAATAAATACGTTTCAAAGAACTGAATTATTCGAGTAGTTATAAATTGGTATGGGTACACCAGAATCCTTCACAAACTAAAATTATTATTATTTTTTTAATATATGCCCTACTGCATTATAATACATAATAGTATTCTTCCACCATTGCAACTGATGCAATGCACTATGTATTCTATGTACCGCAGAAATATAGCTGGTTAATTTCATGTATCTGTGTACATTTATCCTACAGACGGATATATATTTATATGTTTAAAGATATTTTGTATTTTTATTACCATTACAAAAGCTGTCATGAACATGGGAAGGTCAAACAAGAAAAACTACAAATTATATTTTGCTCATATACACAAAATATATATTATTGCTGTTACCACCATCACTAGGCAATAAAAAAGTCTAGATTTATAATACTCTTTCCTCACCCTATCTCTATTTCCATTTCATATAAAAAAAATCTCATCTAATGTCCTCCTTTCTTTGTATAAATTCAGTGCACTCACGCATATTCTACGCACAAAACGAAGACGAGTGCGTAGGGTGTATGCGTACTGTGCGTAGAGGATGTGCGTAGAGGCTGTGCGTGCCTAGCTACAGTAGTATATGCGTGAAATATAACGAGAATATATTCATGTATGTGCGTAGTCCATAATAATATGCTTATTGAGGCTCGCTGGCGTTATTAGAGTGATTGCTGCTCCTTTTTGTAAGAGGGACTAGAAAGTGAGGCGACTACTGCACCATATTATACGCATTTTATTTATACTTTTCCTGTACATGAAAAACAACCGTGAGGTGTGTATTGTATGAGCAAGGGTTAAGTTAGCTATATTAATTGTTGCACTTACTTGCGAGCTTGTATTTTATTAGTACAGAGGAGGGGAGAAAATTGTACATACAAAATATATGGTCAACATGTATTTACGCATGCATATATGCCCTAAACTAAAGCACAAAGATAATGCATATTGGTAGGTATATACACTTTGGATATATAGGCATTATATTTATAGGTCGCACTCCTTTCCTTACCCAGCACCCGGAGCTCGAATATATATATTCTTTCCTAATTTTACTTTTTGGAGATACCTATATTGACCAGTTACAACAAGGCACGCACTATTATGACAAAATTCTTTTAGAAAATGAAAACTAGTTAGGCTTTAAATTAAAAATCTATGGAAATCTTTGTTTTGTGAAAATGGTTTTTAAAAAGAACAGAATGTCCTACACCAGATGGAATGCCAATGATAGATGTACAAACTTAATTATAAAATTACTTAAAGTATAAAATGGCAATCAGTAAGATTGTTTTTGTAATCGTATGATGACTGATGAAGCCAAACTGGACAAATGTCACTGTTTTGTAAGCATATATCGAATTACTTTGTTGTTGTCTGGTGTCTGGGAATGCATCCCCGTCTGAAAAGAAAATGACTTTAGGAGACCGTGTGTAAACATTAAAGGGCCATTTATGCAGGAGTTATGATGTCTTACGCAATTGTGCACTTGAAATAAAACGGCTGTTTAAAACACAATGATGAATTCAAGACAAAGGATGTAACTTTATTCAGTAATAATTTCTATTAAGCGGTTTGTTGTAATAATTAAAGACATATGGAACAATTTCTCTACGCGAGTATACTACTTCTCTTTGGAATATAAACGCTCGTAAAAGGATTTTTGATTGTCAAACGACAACAAAGGCATTTCCAATTGTATCGTGATCATAATCAGTCTTGACATTGATTTTATTGTATTGTAAAACAAAGGCACATGTAGTCAGCAAACACGAGCGACTGTACCACTTACAATATTTTCACTTACAATTTTTTTTGTTCTTGCTAATGAACACTGTCGTTATGCAGCAATTGACAACAATTCATGCACTAACAGTAAACGAGCTTAAGCATTTTTTTAGCAATTTTTAAAGAAATGTACATCTGCAAATATAAATATATACCTTTCTCTAAATTGACTGGCTATGAATTTATTATTCATGTTTTCACGTATAAAAATATCATAGAAGTAATGACAAAGTCAGAAATATTTTAACTGTCGCAAATGTCCCTCATTTCCTGTCATGCCTTTTCCGTATAGGTTTAGTATCTGACACTGCGTTTTTCAAACTGCAGCCGGGTAAATATCTACTTCATTTGGAACATTGGCATTTAAATCATGCGTGAAACACTAGGTTACCGGAATATGAATATTTATTATAACTAAATTGTCAGCAACTTTCTTCTAATTGAAAACTTGGGGACGACCTCTAAAAAATATCTGCTGTAAAACTAGATAAAAGACACTTCCAAAGCAGTTTCGAAAGCATTTTCTTATCATATTTTCAGCAAAAAAGTATACGCATAAGGCCACGCTCCGCTTGTGTTCATTAGAGTTGATGCTTTATATCCTAGTTGTACTTGTATTTTGTTTCCATTGGAGGCCAACATTTATTTAAAGCTTTTCAAGTTTGAATTTTAATAGGTCCTACCTATGACGATGAATAGGTCCTACCTACGACATACGTATAAAATGAATACACTTTGGATGTATAAAAGTATGTTTTTTAGTAAGATTCCTAATTCTAATTCACATTAGTATTGTTGAGGTATAGAGCACGGATGATGATGATGATGAAATATAAAATAAACAGTTACTCAATTTAAATTATTCAATTATTGAAACATATGTATATATGCTAAAAAACTACTGCACGTCTCAATCTAAGGGGTGAAATTTGTCAGTTCTTGATCTGTTGGTGACCGCTGGAGGAAGCTTGTATCGACTGGCAGAAGGATGATACTCGTCCTCAGATATATCTGTCCCTGCAGCTCCACTGGGGGTAAATTCGGATGAAGGGGTCGCCAAGCTTTCGAAAGTGGAAGAGAGGTGACAGATACACCCATTGTTGTGGTACTTTTGGTAGGCTTTCTCAGCCAGCACGATGCAGCCACGGCAGGGCCAGTACAGACACAGGCATGGTAACGCGACTGACATCACTGTCATGCAGCCCCATCGCCAAAACTTTCTATGAGGAGAACAAGAGCACGGTTTATCAGCACACAGCACGTCGTCATCAGGTTCGTGATTTTTTCCACAGTGGTAGAATATGGCCTTAACACAGCATAGGCATGTCAAGTAGTCAACTAGCTGTTCAGGTCCACAGTGAATACTCTTCGAGCAAATCCATCCGGACGGAAGTGGGCGTGGAGTGGCACAGGCCTCACAACGACATTTCCGACAGTAGGGGCAAGTTATCGATGACCCATTGAGTTTCTCCTTGGCTGACGCAAACAGTTCCCTCTTCATCTGATTCCTTTCCGTTGGCTGTGATGTGACGATACTTCCCATATGGCTACTGACATCGCTATGGCTTTTCCTGATCCTTGAGTTAGTGGGAAGTCTCACCTGCTCCGCGGCAGTAACTTTCAAATCTAAACCAGCACGTTTGTCTTTACTATTAGTAGTCTGAGATTTGCTTGAGCTGCTATGTTCGGCAGCGCCACTTGCAGCAACACTGGTCTGGTGTGGCACAGGAGCACCCAGATACACATTTCCGTGCCTTTGCGAGGTTGGACGAGGCTGATTCAAAGAGATGGGATGCGAAGAGGGCGACGTCGAAACATGGGATGGTGAATGCAGAGTGGCTCCTCGTCCCCCAGAACTGCTCCCTCCGCTGTGACCCGGAGAGAGTTGTGAACGTGACAACGGCCGTGTAAACATAGTGGACGCGCTTCCAGAACTCGACCTGTTTGATGAAGGAACTGGGTTGTTTGAAGCCACTGACGATGATACTCCCAACTGCACCCCCGACGTTCTTCGCGAGCTCGGCACTGTGACCCGAGCAGCGGTGCCTGGATAGGTCCGTGTTGTATTACAGGCACGGCCATTAAACTCATGTTGTGCCATTGGTGTTAGTTAACCAAGCGCCTAAGGCTAATACGATTCCTTCACACAACCCCCACTCAACCACTACTACTCCACGATTGATTCATCCATGTCGCTCCATTTTCGATCCAGTTGGATAGCATTTCGTTCAGCTTCACAAGTCGCTGCTCTAAATTGCAATTATCGCTATCTCTCTTTTCTACATTTTTCATCATTCCATCCAGAAGGACCCACTTTCTCTGCCTTCCACAACCAACTACCAGTCCCTAACTTTTTTCTACATGTTCTAAGTCGGTCGGTAGTAATGTTCCTTTTCTATTGGAGCTCAGGATATGCAATTTGCATATTTGCAACACTGACAGTTTGCTTTCAAGGCACTATCCACATCAGTCAAAATGTCTGTCCTCGCGAACACGATTAACTAACTCTCAAGTTTTCAACTGCAACTGACTAATATTGTTCTTTTATTCCAATCGGGATTCCTCCACATCCTCTCGTATTTCACTCATCATCAAGCCATTTCAGGAGGGCTGACTTTACTCTGGCGAAACCCTGCTCCTTTAATATCTGTTAAGAAAATCACCAACAAAATGTTTAATTAAATTTTATGTCCTCGAGTTTATATGAAATATAGTCAATACGAACATAAAAAATCCCGATAAATGAACCCATTATTAGCATTTAGCATAAAAATACAAATTAAATTATAGGAAGTTCCTACTTTGTGACTAAAACTTTAAATCGAACAAAAAAATTTAATCATAGTGCCATTAACATACTTCTAATTTAAAAATTCATTCCCAACTCGAAATACCGGAAATGACAAATGAGTTTGTGTGCCGGCTGTGAGGCGGCAGTACATAATGTAATTATTATTTGCTTTTTGCCATTATCATTGCTGATATTGGAATTACAAATCTATGTCTATGAGCAATTTCCAGTCAACCGAAAATCTTTTCAGTCTAATTACATTCTTTTCAAAAAAAAGTTTGAATGAAGAGTGACTTCGGCATTAAGTAGAATGTACATAGACAATTGTTCCTTTTTGACATACGCTCATCGAGACAGCTAAAAAGTATGCATGAGTGGAACTACAACTACCAGCACGGCATTAAATGATCTTAATGAGTCCTGATAACATTTTATGATTTGTGACTGGGAATAGTATGGAACAACACTTATACGGTCCCCTTGCCCAACGGAATCTGCCATGTACGCACAGCTATCCAAGATATAATTCAAATTACTATTTCCGTTGTTGTTCATTCAAAAGTGGTACTAGCTCTCTTTGTCCAAAGCCATTTTACAAGACTCTTTTTTTAGCCTTTTCATGATTATGAGCCCGACATTTGGGAGTGCGGCCTAACTTTTCTACAGATTAATCATGAGCCCAGATGCATGTTGCATTTATGCAGAGAATGTAGGTGACAAGACAAAATCCACTGCGACCTTATAAAGTGATGGTAACAACATATTTTTTTGCATATTCATTTGTCTTGTGGTTGCACTGTTAAATAATATATTAGTTAAGTGCAGAGCTCTGCAAAGCGCTCCCTAAAAATGGGGCTTATGCCACTAATAGCAGAGTACGAATTGATTGACGGATGAACGCTTGGAGAATAATAGGACTCCACGTCCGTCTCTCGTTCATCACTAAAAGTCTGTATCGGAGCAGTTGGGCATATTTAAATGATTTAATCCTTGCTGCAACTCTCCTTCCTACTACTAATCTAACAAAATGAGCCCGATCCTATCATTCCACAATAGGAAATTTCGAGAGCAATAATTTTCTTTCACTTCTTTAAGTGCCTTATCCTTATCTCTCAACTTCATATTTTCCTGTATTAACTTCTGTTATGCTAATTTAAAGGATGTGCCATGCATTGTCCTTAGATAGAGGAGTCGAGTACAAGGAAAATAAATAAAATAGCGGAAATGATCGTTTTCCGAACAAAAAATAAGCCCAAGAAGGAGCATTAAACAGTATTTCATAATGATCATAATTTCAATCAATAAAAATACTCAAATATCTTTTCATTCAAAAAATCTAACTGCTTACTGAAGTTGGCAACCAAATTTGAAAAATGATACCTTCAAAAAAATATATATATGTAATCGCTGAACCAGTCACCAAACACAACTACTGACTTTGCTTTGACTCATCCGCTCTAATTGTGCGTATTCTACTACATAGCAACAACAGCATAAAAAAATAGTCACTGCATCAGCTTTCCATGAAACATTTAGCAAACGCTACGAAGCGGTTTAATTCTACCAAAAAGTGAAATGTGAGCCTCTCTTGGTGTTAAATTCTTAACTGTTTAACATTTAGCTTATAATAGTAATTTGATGCACAGAAATTCAATACAAATATTATATATGTATATATTCACCACGTACATGAGATATAGTTGGTTAGGATGAGATGAAAGACTTTTCCATTAATCCACTTTCCTGCGTTCAGGGAATTTCCTAGACAGTCTTCAGTGCTAACCTACACTGCACTTTTGAAGTAAACGACGCCGTTTCCGAAGAAAAGCGACGCGATTACATCCGTGATTTTGGCACAGGCCTTGCACACTGATTCCCAAAGCAGAGGAGTCTCTAATTAACTGCAAATTTTGTGATTAATGGCCGAGACAAAAGGATCTACTATAGTTAGTAGAACTGTTTAAACTTAAATATCCAAAGAGGATAGATATTTTCTCACATATATAACTAAATATGTCTTAATTACATTTTTCTGCCACCTGCAGAAAGGCGAGAACTGTGAAACAGTTAAAATATTATCCTTTTAGTATGAAGAAAAAACAAGAGTGCTGTAGGAACTTCTTTATGAAAGAAGTAGTATCCTGAGGAGAAAAAAAAATTGATGACGATGAGATTTATTTAGCAAAAGGGACGGCTGCTGTATCTATCTCTGGCTGTGCGTACAACAGTACTCTTTACAATATATAAATAGGGAAATATTGAGCGTGCTGTGTAGTGGTTTATGCTGAAAGAACGTTAACTTGGTTGCTTCGTATCTCCTCTGGTCTGCTCTGAGTTTTCAATGAATGGGGACGACGGACGGAAGGGGGATGGGGATGGGATTTCTGTTGATGTCGACCCAAGCACGCATTAGTGAATGGAGTTCGCCACAAATCATTTTCTTGCATTTTTTTACTTGCTCTCACCAGTTCATCTCTACACTCTTCTCCGCTCTCTGCATCCACGAATACATATGCGTGGAAGTTTAGCCCTGGTGAGGAAAATTCGTGCATTGACACCATATCTGATATAACCTTACCACAGCACTGGCAACCAGGGGTGGGTAATTGGAGAAAGGTGAGGGACTCCTAACACAGGAAGTGAGGCTAATTGAGCTCGTCAGACTCTTATGAATGGATTTAGCCGGGTTTGTACTTATATTAGACCAACTAGTACTTACGTATTGCTGATTTTTGGAAGTTGAAGAGCTATCGTAATTTTTAAAAAAAGCGGATAATCAATCATATATCATAAAGTAGCCATGTATATGTCGTAAAACTGTAAAACGTGAATAGTAATATTGTATAAAACTGATTAGTATTGCTGTAAAAATAATAATATTTGCAATAATTTTAATAATTTAGATTTATTGGCCATGAGCCCTTTTCAGAGACGTCGTGTACCACGCGCAAAAGTTTTTATAGATTATTTACATTGCTACAAAAATTAGGAAAAGTATGCGTTGGCTTTTTATTAAAAAAGTCGCTGCAAATCAAAAAAAGTAAGTTCATGTTTCATACATTAATATGTTTATTACTGAAGTTATAATAGCGAATTTTGAATCATGAATTAACAGACTTCTAACGAAATCGCCATCGTACACACTGTTCCATAAATGCTCAGTAAATGTCCAAATAAAAGTGTAAAACCAAATAATTTCTTCTGCTACATGCAATTTCAGGTCGTGTTTTTGAAAATTTCATAACGGCCGAGTGCACCCACGCCACTAAATTTCCCAGCCCTGAAATTTTCTATGAAGATGCTGTTATAGAGAAGCTGCATTGTAACTTGATCTGATGATGAGTTTTTACAGGGAGTCGATTCGAGGTACTGTAGAATCATAACCCATTGTGCCGTTGAGTAGTAGCATAATCCAATGTCGTCATACAGACACCGTAGAGAGCGAGACTATAGTTTTTATAGTGCTCAGTTATGAATGAATGATATGCTAGCCGTGATTTTACAGTACTTGCATCCTTTACACATTTCCCTCATCTTACAATGTAGCTCGCCACCTTTCTCTAGTGCAGACTTGTCTCTCCGTGTCCCCTTTTATACAATGTTACGCAGCCCATATAATAAAAAGCAGCAGAAGAGTGCTGTTTCGAATCAACTATGATCATATTCCAAGCACGCTGGTAATCTGGTGAAGGCTGGTAGGCAACATTGTATGTATTTTACATTAGGCACGGTACTCTGGCTCAGCTAATCTACAAATCCCAAGAGTCGAGTCCGGTCCTCTCCCAAGCGGCCCGAATACTCGTTTCGCGTTGCTGCTCACTCAAATGCTATTAGCTTCAAAAAAGTTTGCTGAGTGAACAGTGAGCAGTAGTTTCATTCATAAACAGGTAAACTACTTCTCACTTTCTTGTATGAAGATGTGAGTGTGTGTGTGTATGCTGCAACTCTATATTGCTTTTCAGATTACAAAAAAAGGATTCATCAATCTAAGCCAAAAAAATTTTCTGGTGAAGTAGGCATATACATGCCCATTCTGAATTAATTTAGGTAAATATGTGGAGTTATAAATGGCCTATGGCACCTCGTTTTTATGCTAGTAGAAGGACAATAAATTTAGGCATCCGTGTCCACACAATCTCGTGTCTTTGTGTGTTGTAGACCTAGAGGATATTCTAATTAGTGGCGACGATAACCAAACTTTTGAGAAGAATTTTTCACATTTTAAACAGAACCACACCACAAAGATGAGGTGAAATGCACATAAGATGATAGCGCTAACGGCACATTATAACTATGCAATCATGCCATAAAAATATTAAAAATTACTATTATTAATTATTACTTAACTAGGACATCCTTGTGCTGACTATAGATATTTTTTTATGGATTGTGTTTGTTTTATTTAGAATATGCAATCATACACATTCAATTAATTGTATGTGCATTTAATTGCACAATAAATTTTTACATTATAATACATCAAAATAAATGTTGACTGGTTAAAGCTAAAAATTGCTAAAAAAAAATTTTTTTAATGTAGCAGCTTTTAGCTTAGCTATGGCATCTGATGGAAGCGCAAAGAACTTGGACTCAATTGCTTTAGTAATACAGATTACAGAGTGTAAGACGCTCCCCGCGCCGTGGTCCAGTGTCTTGAATCTCTACTCTCTACAACCTACCTACTTACTACTTTACCTACATACCATACCTACACACTCCGTTCATTCGTATTCTTAAACCAAATTCTTTTTGTAGTATTGAAATACAGACCTATACTAGAAAAGTCCTGACTCTATACAACCAGAACTTAGATTTCATTGTGAAATTTGGGGAACAAAGACCCGGAAATCCCTTTGAATGAGCCATTCATGCTGTACTAGGAATGCTGCCATAAATTTGGGACCAAATGCTCAAATGACATTTTATGACTCAAAAGAGTCTACAAAAGGCACAGTGACAGGAAAAAGCTGAAATGCAACGGAAGCGACACCATTTCTACTTTCATGAACGCTCACATATTTTTATGCTGTGGAAAGAAGCAGAGAGTAACATGACCCAATGGCAATTTCTCACTAAAAAAATAAAGCCTGTATTTAGCCCTCTGCACACATTTGTGTATTCAATCATGTCTATTTTCCAAACATTTTTGTTGACATGTCAAATCAAAGCTATGTCCCTACGTACCCTAGTTTATTGATCTGTATGTTGCTCATCTGCATTGACATTTCCGCCAGGGCAAAAGGAATTTAGGTTTTTTTAAAAAAAATGTGATGTAACCATAGATTGAGCAACACAAAATCCTTGAGAGTTTGCGAGAAAAACTGCATAATGTATGTGTAAAAATCTGTTACAAGGATACAATGGCATCGCCGTACGTTTACTTGCAATTTATGACAAATGCTGTGCTGATGTTTACCTGCTGCTGTGCAAATCTATTGTAATGCAGAAGCAGAGGAGCGAGTCGGATTATGGGTGAATATTTTTGTCTACGCTACAGATCGCTGATTATCTGTAAATAAGATCCAGAACGACACATACTTAGCATGAACGAGCAGTGCCATTTATTTTCACTATTACAAATATTTTTTATCTGTCCTATTTAGCGTCCATGGCAAATTTGACAAAAAAATTAAGGCATCTAAATAAATTCATGTTTTCTCTATTTTAACATATATTATTGTCAAATATACAACTACACAAAACAATTTTTAGGGTTGACATTCTTATTCGCTATCACTAATTTTCACTAACTTATTCCTCATCCGTATTTCTTAAAAATATACAGAGCATAGCCTACATTTTTTTTAATGTTCAAACACTAGAAGGATTAGGTTTACAACAGTATACCAGTACGATAATTGACTATTCTACAGAAATATTGTTTTTCGTTGCTACAACTCTTTACATTTGCTCCACTTAACTTGTTCATAGCTATTAATCTACGAAAGTATAATAAACTTAATTACTACTGTTAAGTTTAAAAAACATTTAAAACTATTCAAATTTCGTGACTACATTTTGATTCAAAAGATATTTTATAAAGATTTCCCACTTCGCCACTCATACATGTACTATTATACAATATAATACAAGCCGCAGCAGTTCACAAAATGGATGCTTGATACTTTCGCTAAGAAGAACTCTGGTCAGCTTCTCACCACTCAAGTTTTTCCGGATACTGTCCGGAAAGGCAAGCAACGCAATGACCAATCTTCTTGGGATCCTTCTCCCTGATTCCGTAAGTCACGGCACTGATCAGTCCTTCAATTGACAGGTAGACCAGACTGTCGGCACCTAAATTTAGTAGTTGTGCTCATGTAGTACTGAATTTGGAAATTTTGGAAATGAAAGTTAACCATAGGGTAAATTAAGTATTCACTGCCATACCAACTGCATCTGCCAACTGGTGCGGATCCAATTTGTTTGCAATCAGTTCCTCCCTCGTTGGAATGTTAATTCCCATATAACAAGGGTACTTGATTGGAGGTGACGCAATACGAATATGGACCTGTTTTATAGAAAATTTACTTTTAGCAAATTTTTAAAAGTGATTGAATATACTGGCTTGTTGGGAAAGTTATAAGTAGGCATGCCTCCTTAGCTCCTGCATCTCGAAGTAGCTTTATTATAGGTCCAATTGTGTTTCCTCTCACGATTGAATCGTCAATAAGTACAATCTTTTTCCCAAATACATTATCCATGAGAGCGCCAAATTTCTTGGCGACACCCAACTGCCGAAGTCGTGTTGAAGGTTGGATGAATGTTCGACCAACATAGCGATTTTTACAGAGCACTTCAGCGAACTGGATTCCAGACTGTCGGGCGTACCCATGAGCAGCAGCAGTTCCCGATTCCGGGACAGAGCTCACAATGTCTGCATCACAAGGAGCCTCCTTAGCCAATTCCCGACCACATTGCATTCGGACTGAATAGACCACTTGACCTAAATATTCAAACGAGTGGTTTACATTTTATACTTCAATTACTATCTGCGCGTCTCGACCTGAGCTGTAGTAAGAAAATTGCAAAATTACATATTGCTGGGCATTAAATTACTAATTGGCTGTATAATCTTTAGTAATTATGCAATAAATTCCAATCTTAACCATTCATACAGATGGAATCTTACAAGCACACCCTGGCATCTTACAAGATCTCTTAAAATAGCTCAACTATTCTCACAAAAGTAAAAAAATAAGTGATAGCGCTGACTCTAAAGCTAAAATGTCTAGAACCTAAAGTTGTGTTTCATAATTTTCTGAATTAGTTGCACGATGAGGATAGCGATGCTCAATATCAGAACGATTGGTTTACTTTTCACTGAGACTGAGAAGGTAGCTTTAGAATTGCAAGTTCCTCGTGTTGCTTTTTAAAAAAATTGGCTTTCTCTCATTTAAACAGTAAATCAACAGCAAACATTATAGTTTCCTTCTCTACAAGCGGACCGTTTGAAGTATTTATCGCTATCGGTATGCACTTTAAAAACTTGAAGTAATTGAGATAGTAGAAAAAAATAAATTTTGCAATCTTGAAAAAAATACTCATGCCTCACGTGTAGCTGCAATGCATAATATCATGTGAGCAGAAATAAATTGCTGAAAAAGAGTTACGCAAGATTAGCAAATGTTAAACTAACTTTTCGTCTGAGGGACTCTGCGTTGACAAGTTCACCATTATGTGCCACAGCCAATGCACCATGCTGTGTGTGAACCACAAATGGCTGGCAGTTAAGTGCCTCAGAAGCGGCACTCGTGGAGTATCTTGTATGACCGATTCCAACATTGCCCCTGATTCTTCCCATAGCGCTGTCATCGAACACATGGGATACTAGACCCATACCCTTGTGCATTGAAAATTTTTTCGAGTCTTCCCCTTTGGACGTGACGATTCCAGCACTCTCTTGACCCCTGAAAAAGCAGTGGTCACTATGAAACTTTCCATATCTTATTACTATAGTAGTAATATTACAACAAAATTTTAATGTTCAACTATCGACATAAGTTAAATGTCCTGAGAAACTGCCTCAGAGCAGCCAACTTTTACGACTTCACGTTTGCATGTCTAACTCCCAACAAAATTAAATATAGTACCAATCGCCTGTCTACATGCAGTAAATAAAAAATGTTTATAAGAAATAGGATTTTTTTTTATATTTTTTAAGCAAAAACAATACCTGTGCTGAAGGGCTACCAGTCCAAGGCAAATGATCTGTGCAACATCAATTTGCGTTGGCCATTCACCTGCTCCTATGCAGCCAAACACACCGCAGTTGTGTGTAATCCCGGCCTCCTCATTATTCGCAACAACTGCGGTTTCTTTATCCGTGTTTCCCATGTTTCCACTCACCGGGCGCTCCATATAATAGTTTTAATTTTCCACTAGGAAACAGCTAAATGTGCCTATAATTATTCTACACTCCAACGGAAATGTTGTTTCACGTCTGAAAACAGCTCTGCTAAACAGAAAGCTACTGAATTACGTTGAAATAGGAGTGAATTAATTTTAAACGAACCATCACTCGAAAAATGGGATGTAAACTAGTTAACTCAAGAAATGTCTGAAGGTTGGTGGGTGAATGAGAAGTGAGAAATACTTTTCTCTGGGTCCTCAGTACTATTTCTTTTGATGGTACGACTGTTATACGCATTAACTTTAAAACACGTCAGCGACACAGAAGCACATGACAGAACAACATGGGTATCATAAGTAAAGTTCATATCAGTTGACAAATCATGCTCGAGATTTTCTTGCAAATCATGGACAAGTTCGTCTTCGTGTTTATCCTCTCCCAAGATATTCAAGAGGATTATATAGGACGTAACATCAAAATGAAGACCTACACAGAGAGAGATACTCCTTATTTTTCTCAAATTTGTTCTTGTAATATAACACCCTCGTTTAGGTTCTCTTCCATAACGTCATTGCCCCGTTCTGTTAGTCTGTTCCATGCGGACATTCGAACTATATAACTAGTCAAATGATCTCAATTCTTGCTTTACCTTGGTTCTTGGCTCAGTGACTCGAAAAGATAAGATTAGTGTTGGCAGGTACTTGTAGGTACCTTATTGCATCAGCATGTTAGCCCATCCGGCCGACCATCCGGCTATTCATATCCTCACAGCAGCAATCTAATGAGATTACTCACAGATGTTGATATTCTAGTGGAATTTTTTTTTGAATACTTTAAGTTAGACAGTCAAGGCTTAGAACAAATATTTTTAGGGTTTAGCATTCAACAATCAATTTGCTGCAGCAATGATCAGCATTTACAGATAGGAGACTAAACTTTCAGCAAATATTTGTTTAATGCAACCTTGATCACATCGTTACATTGATTTAATTATCCATTACAAATTATAAAGCCCACACTATAGAGACTCGTTGAAATTTTATGCTGTCATCTCAGCAAGTTAGTTAGCACCATTACAGCAGATATTCGGGGCGTTTCACTAAGCACAATATTATATCATTTAAGCTTTCCTTGAAGAAATGTGCTGGCTAAGAGACAGCAAAGGTATGTGTGCTCATTTCATTTATTTATCGCATTGTGTAATATCAGCTATTAATTTCAAAGTGGACACATCCCACACAGGAGCATTAAAAAAACTTAACACAGAACCTGAATTCTGTTTTACACTGGGTCTGTTTCAAAGCTTTAAAAGCTGAATGGAATCAGAGGGTTCAACATTTTATTACAGCAACAATGACCTGCTGCTTGATATTCAAGCCACCGACGTCAAATTAATCTGCATGCAGCTGGCTGCGGAAACCATTTTCTGCATGTTATTCTTACATGCAATAAAAAATAAGATTGCCTACTCTAGTAGAGCATAAAAATGAGTCTTTTGAGGTGAAGTACAGCGCAAATGCAACTGCAACCCTAAGCAGTGCCTTTGGAAGTGAACTGTGTAAGAAAAAAATTTCCTTCCACGCACCCTTTATTTTGTCCTTGGTACAGAAATCAGCAAAAATGAGTTGTCTCTACTGTCACCACATGCCATTCCTTCTGCTTTTAGATAAAACTGCTGAATTGTGTCAATCCGAGATCAAATTACTTAGCTAAATGAATACGCTTGCAAATTTGCATCAGTAATTTTTGACGGTCTTTGAAAGCTATGTAATATAAAGAAATTTAAAGTTAAAATCTACTTGACTGCTAATATGATGATAGTAGTAATTAATGAGCTATAAGTGTTCATATAAAAATAATCAATCATGAGACGAGTGTAAAGCTAAACAGGAAAACTTTTATACATGCAATTCGGGGTACCCTGAGAATTTGCTTAGATCGGTAATACGTAAATTCCTGTGAAGCAAAAGCAACCGCAACCAGTTCTACTACATCGGTTGATTCAGGAGTGGGATGTCACATTTTGATAAGAGTACTACGTAAAACCAGAGATAACGAGATACCTTTTTCTTCCCTATTTTAGCAAGGGATTTTGAGAAGTAGCGGACTCTGTGTAGTTTATGGAATTTAGTTTGCATTTAATGTCCGAAACAATATACTATCGCATGTTTTATTTTAAAGAAACCTTAGAAACTCCTATCATCCAATTATTTGTCTACATGTCTATATTGATATTGATTTTATTGCAACAGAGCAGTGTAAGGTTTCTCTTAGAAATAAACCGATAACGAATGATTGTATGAAGATCGGTAGAGCTTCAAGTCAAAAGCCAACAAAGTTGTGAAATGCGATATTTCAGTGTGGTATAGGGAGAGTGTAGAGCTTCAGATTTCAACATGATTTGCTATAATATGTCCAGTGGAAAGATTTGGGGTACGCTGCGACAATTTCTGAAGCAGCTCTATAATGTACTTTTTTTCTGTTCACTCCACACGTGAATGATCAAAATATTTTATTGATTAAATTGGACAGTAATATGCCTAATTGCATAATTGATATATGAACCGTGAACCTGGCATGAAAATCGTTAAAAATTGAGCTACAAAAAGTAGAAAAAAGGCGATGTAGCCAGTTTGAATTAAGTTTAATTATTGAATGCGTACCGATGGTTGTAGAGGCGCTTATCAGAACAGCTTCATGGCGTAGAAACACGAATTCAAGCAAGGCAGATGTGCAATGTTATTATGTTATTACAACTTGTGACATATCGTGTTAGGTTAGGAGGATGGAAAATTGGTACATGCAAGTACATACAATAAAAGTCAATCTACTTAATCCATTCTTTACTGCAGCCAATGCGAAAACCAGACATACCAGACACACCCCAAGAAGATGTTCATTTCAGATATCTTCTTGAGAGATTCGCGGTCTACATGGAATACTGTTTTGAAATGACCTTATTTTGAACTTAATAGGATTAACAGTTTGTTACGTATCAAATACAACTTTATACGTAATCTTATCTACTGCACTGCTTATCAGCGCTCTGTTTCTACCTATAAATTCGCCTTTCCACAAAGTTACGTTCAACTTCCTTACAAACCAGATTTTTTATCCCAGGTTTACATAGAGCAGAGATATTTGACCTCCTGACTTCTACTGTTCCATCTACTACTTAGACACTCAAGTACTAGCTGACATGCTGCTTGCAAATATGACGTTTTACGCCAATTAAATTTTCATGTTAAATTATTCCATTTTCCTGCAGCACTCACAGAATGGGGCAAGTGAAGAAATCTGAGAAATTAACTGGACGCTTATAGGAAGCATAAAATAAACGGATTTTATTCGTGGACTAAATTGCGTGGCTTTGGCCAGTATATGTAGTGAGGAGAGTGTGTGGGAGGAGTCCGACAGAATCCGTCCTTAAATCAAGCAAGTCAATCTATCATCTTTCTTACAGAGAAATTTATTGTGACAACATTTCTCCGCACTGGAAAACAACAAATGGTAATCCGGATATTAAAGTACTTTATTATTAATGAGTTTATTATTTTACAAACTGTACCGAGATCAGTAGCAACAACTCATTCCAACGTAATCTCAATGTCCATCGTTCAACGTCCTCTTCTCTGCGTGCCAGTCACACCATCAAACACAAAGTTTAAATGATAAATTGAATTTACAAAAAAAATTCCCCAAGTTTGTTTGAAAATCCTAACGAAAACCCAATATTTACCGCTGCAATGTTGCTCAGCATACTTTAAAGTTGGGCTTGTCTCATTTAAGCTTCTCACAACAAAGTCAAAAGTCAAGGCTCTTGTCAGTTAACAAGTCAAAAGGGTAGTATTTTTGGTGGCGATGATGTGCATTTTGTAACTTCATAACTCATTTACACTGACAACCAGTAATGGCAACTGTATTCTTATTGGCTATGTAACACCTGCCCTTTTCACAAATTAGAATTAAGTTTTAATCGAACTTCTCTTTGCCAAGATTTATAGCTATCCCATTCTGGTCTCACTGAAATCACAAATTTAGTTACGAGATGGTAACTGAGCCCAACTCCACAATTGACCATCCAGACAAGCAATTCCAGTACAGAATTCTGGAGTAAGAAATACACTCTTTGAGATATGTTCTTGGTGTTATGCTGAAATCAGGACAAACGTTTACTTTCTCAACAAAATGTAGCGAGAGAGGCTTGTTAGTTTCAAAGTGCGCAGTGTCCCATTCTTCTCCGGTGTTTGCGGGTACACCACCCAACTCCAACACCGTTATGTGATGCCGATCCTCCTAATGAAATTACTTGATGCTAATTGCTTTCTAAACCAAGAAATACATCAGAGTTGGTAGCATGAGATGATGGATTTACCCAAACATGAAAAGCTCTTTTTTATTATGCCTCTGACAGGCTAACAGGGCTACCTAAATATAACATCTCAAATTGATAAATGTTTAATAAAAACCTAAATTGACAAATACGTAGAAAAACGCAAATAAAGATGAAAAAAGGGTCTTGTAGGACTGCTACCGCAATTATTGCTGTAATCATAATTATTGGCATGTCCCAGAATCTTTTTGCTTTTCGTGGACAGGCAGTCAGCCATATGTGTGATAGCGATACTTACTCCTTGCTGAAAAAAATGGCAGCATGGACAAACATGCAGTATGCAGTACTAGCATTTTTATTATATTTTTACCTTTATTAGTTTATGTAATCCGAGCTATGCTAATCCTATTAAGCCCTTTCATGTTGCATGACTGGTTTTGATTTGCGATGAAACTTTTTTCAACCCAGCAATTAAAGTTGTAGGATAACTTTTGTGTTTCCCATTTTTGCTATTGCTACATCATGTAATAGAAGATTCGAAAGATTGCCCATGGGTGGGTATATTTCTATGATATGCTCGTTTTTCGCCACCTTACTTATAGTTTGAAAATTTGATTTGTATAAATGAAACTTAACGTGTCACTCGAAGACGATACATAATATCACAAATATATAATTACATAATTAAATAATTAAATAATTTCCCTAGAGCCAGAGACTTTTCCGTCCGCTCGTGTGTTCGATTTCTCTTGACTACAAACTAAAGCTGCAAAGATATTAAAAATGATACACTGGCCAAATCCCAGGCGGTACTGTTACATGATTTGCAATTTGAATGAGTTTATTCATTAAAATGTCATTATTATGGACTCCATTGTGATATAAAATGCATTTTTTCTATTATTCTTCAGTAATTAATACAAAAATTGTGCTTGACGACAATGCAATTTTTTAACAGTATCATTTTTAACTGATACACTTGTTAGACTGTGATAAATTGACAAATAATTTCGGCAGTTGCGCGTAGTGTTGAGTGAGTGTACATCACTTGGAATTTGTTTACAGCCGAGTTTAAAGACTGGAGACGATGCAGGAGTCAAAATAGGAACGAACTCCAGGGATCACAAGAAATCCACCTTTTCTGAACCTTAGTGTCTGAAAAATTCTTTAAAACAACAGAAAAAAAGTAACTTTAACTGACGTAGCTGATATTTTACATACATAAAAATATTGGGACATTGGGTATACATAATACCTGTAACGATAAGTTAATTTATTTAAGGAAGGGAGGAGTCCTTGTGAGGGTCTAAAGCAGACAATCCCATAGCCTCAAACACAGACAATCTGAAGTCGCGTTGAAACATTTTTCTACGTCTCTCATCCCGTTCAATTGAATTGGTCTGTAGAAAAATATATTTGGATACTCCAATTCAAACAAAACTTCTCATTATCAATTAGAATTTAAATTAATTCTACGTACTGCTAGCCAGGGATGGTGAAGAACTTCGTCGGCGCTCAGCCGGGCGTCCGAATCGGCCTCAATCATCCGACTAATGATGTCTTTGGCGTCCTCCGATACCGTACTCCAATGTTCACGATGAAACTCTAATTCACCCGCTAATATTAGATCAAACAGATCTTCCTGGTCTCCAGTAGGGCTAACGAAAGGTGGATAGCCACATAACAGAACGTAGACAATCACCCCTAGAGCCCTATATTATAAATGATATCATTAATTAGTAATTAGCTTAGTAAAGTGATCCAAAAACTGTTTAAGATTTAATTCTGCTTAATGCTAATGATCATACCATATATCGACTTTAAGGCCATAGCCAGTTTCGGTGAGTATCTCAGGTGCCACGTATGTTGGTGTTCCACATACAGTGTACATTGGACCTGTAACAATTTGGGCTAAGCCAAAATCTCCCACTTTGATACGACGCTGACCGTTGTTTTGAAAATAAACCTAAAAGCAAGTCAACGTAAACATTTATTCTCGTGATCAACAGCAGAACGTAACCGAAATTTGAGATTGTGTACGCTACCAGCAGATTCTCCGGCTTAATGTCTCGATGTACAATATTTCTGTTATGGAGATAATCAAGGGCAGATGCAATATCATTTGTCATTGACCTGCTTTCTTTCTCTGAAAATTTCGTCACGTCGGCTATGGCATCAAACAAATCTCCTCCCTATTGAATTGCGACATATTTAAGATAAGTGAAACTAGAAGTTCGTGTAAATTGATATTCATTCTCAGATTTAAAAACTTATAAATAGGTACTTTACCTCGACTAACTCCATGACCACGTAAAGTTCATTACTAAAGTCATATTGTTCATACAGAACAACTATGTTAGTATGATTAACGGTTGTTAATATAGCAATTTCATGTTCTGGAGGAACGTCTCTTCCACTGCACTTTGACTTGTCGATTACTTTTAGGGCGTACTTCTTTTTTGATTTTCGATCAGTACAGTCTCGAACCACAGCAAAGTTTCCATCACCAATAATTCCTCCTACTTCATATTTGTTTAAAATTGGAGCAGGAAAATGTGAAAGTGGAATGTTTTTAGGATGACTTGTTCCAGTTATCTGGGGAGATGGAGTGCTGAGAACTCCTGCTTTACAAGTTTTTCTTAGAGGTGACTTGGACTCGATCCCACGAGATGTTCTGGAGTGTTTATGAACAAGTGTTGCCTTGACGTATGGCTGAATTGCTTTGCATTCTATAGAATATAAATGAAAAATTTTGATATTTGCAGCTTACAGCTTATCTATTTTTACCCAACAACAAATGTTTAATTGTAAACTTTAATTTAACCTTCAAAGTCGAGTTCGAAATCTTCAGGGTTGACACGATCGTTTGCACACGCGAGAAATATGTCCTCGGTTCCAAAGAAGTCTTCTAAGGAATCGACCTAAAAGTGCCAGGCATTTGATATTTGGCAAAGACATATTATAGGTACATACATTAAATTACTTCATAAAATGTCATTTGACAGTAACAGCAGCAGCAGCACAGGTAAATATGAAAATTAGCATATTTTCCTGCCTTACCTGAGCACCATTAAGAGTGTAGACACGCCGAACCGCACCCCAGTCCGGTTTAATTGATTCTGTGATATCCGTGAGGACTTGATCATACGATCTTGCTGTTTTCTTATTGAGCAGAAATCTCACCGCCTTCCTTGGTTTCATCCCATGCCGTACGACAGTTATCAATCTGGGACGAATGAACTCCAACCTTGTTGCATCTGCAAAATGTCAATACAGAAAACATTAGCAGTTACAGTGACCACGGACACTTCAATTACAACTTTGATGATTACCGTGTCGACTAGTTCTTTCCGAGCTGGTGACTTTAGACTCGACGTTTCGACGTGAGCAATTTCGGTTGTTAATGTTGTTATTGCTAAGCGCATAAGTGACGGGACTGAAAGAATTTGTAGAAGGATCTGCGTTGGACGAGGAGCCGCGGTTGATGTTGTTAGTCCCAGCGATAATTCGTTTGGGAATGCGAGACATTACACCTATAAGTGGACTTCTTCTGCCAACGCCGTGAACGGAAGCAACTTGATGATATGCAGACATCGGTCTTGGCTTGGGTGACTGAGTGTTGCGGGGCCTCAGTTTCGGGGATATGGACTCAGTCATTGATGGATGCTCGAAATTAGACACATCCTGCTCCGAAAATGTTTTGACAAGTGGGCTTCTCCTGTTTACTTGACTCTGCGTCATCTGCTCGATATGAGAGTTTGCTGGTTCCTCCGGCTCGAAAATTGCAGACTTGGTAATGACATTCCGATCTGCGCGCTTCATCTTCGAAAATTTACTAACTACGTATCTCCTGGTGTTGACGGAGTCGGCCAACGGTGAACCATATATAACTTTTTGATATGCTTCACTACCGCAAATCACAATATCACGACAGGAAGTCAAATCTGAAAGAGACGCCAACTTTTTCCCCTCCGTTGTGAACACTTTGGTGACTATAAATCCCTCCCTGGTCTTTGATGACGTTGCTGATGTCAGTAACTCCAGAGCTTGCGACCATGTTCCTAAGTCGCTCAAGTCAGCTGTGTACTCGTGTGGATTTCCAGCATCACCATTTCTATAGATCTTGAAGGTTCTCACTGAATCATTGTTACTATCGCGATTGTATTTTTGATTTCTCTGTTGAGGACAGTCTTCCTCCTCAGGTATTGTTACTACGTTACTAGAGTTATTAGTTTCTTCGCACAACACTTTGTCGCCATTGTACGTTGATGAGCTTGAGTCACTCAAATAAGCGCTGATGCTAATTAGCCCATCGTCCTCTTCTTTCTTGGATTCCACTTGGGTCATTTTCTTGCCCAACATTCCAATTTACAACTTGACGGTCTCTTTTGAAACTGAAATTTATTTTAAATGTCAAAAGACGAAGTTTAGCTTACTCACAACATACTCGTTTCGTTATAACCACCTATTTTGAAAACTATTTTAGTGACCAATGTCTAAATATGCCGCAACAGCTGATTGCAGATTATCTAGTAAATCTAATGATAAATATCAAAATCTCCCTTTGTAGAGCAATTGCTCATCGTCAACACCACACCACTAATTTTGCATATAAAATTTTTTCTACTTAGACTTTTACTTTTCTAAATTTTTAAAATAAAAACCGCCACCGAAATCGGCTAATATCGTAAGGGCAGTGCAAATTATACAATCAGTTTAGGCAATACCTATGGACATACACTTGTAATTTCCTACTTCCTCTGTATCACTGCACTGGAGCTTTTAACTAAAACCAATCTATTGAGGCAGTAATTTTTTCCATATAAACTAATTAACCACCTGTCACGTCATATTCGGACTTAACTGCAGTTGCATAGACAACCTCGATTGTTTAACAATGTGACACATTAGTGCAATCACCAATCAATATGTTATCATATTATCAGCTACTCAATTATATCCCACGAGTGGGTGTATTGGCACTTACTTAATCAATGAGCCGACTTATCCACCTACATTGTACTATATTCCTCGTTCCAAATAAATAGAGCCACGGCCCGCCCAGAAATAAAATCGTATCTTACAGCTTATCAACAGTTTTTTTCACATTCAAAGTAATTGTTCAACAAAATGCATTCAATTTACTCTCAAACAAATCCCACAATACTCCCCAGTCCAGTCTTCAAGGGCATAAAACCCGTCACCCGTAGTAACTCAGAATTATCAGATACAGATATGGATAATACAAACTGCAGAGCAGATTTACAGAGATTAACTTGGCAGTATAAAGATTAAGTACAACTTTTGGTGTTTTTTATATAGTTTCCTCCGTTTTCATTATCTTCCAGCAGGAAACAGTTAGCATAGAAGCCGTCTCTCTTTTTACTTGCTGAATGCAACCATTTTTTTAAAAAAATGAATCACTTATTTTTCCCTGAGAGCAGTATTCGTAATCTTCCAGTGCTTCCTTCACTAAAATTCGCTGGAACTGACTTTACTTTAGTGACAATCCATTTCACACTATCGACACTTTTTTTTCTATTCAGTCTAGGGATGGTCGCTTTACACGGCACATCTGCATCTCCACAAAACTGAATGCAATTGGAATGGGAGCACACTAAAAAAAAGCTCGCGTTCAAGTATGAATATGAAATTCCATAGAGAAAAAAATGTTTTAACTGCTCTTGATTTGATATTTTTACGAATAAGCACTGGTGCAATGTCTCATAACTAGATTGAGAGAAAAAAGCATCTTACAATATTTACTATCACAAATTTTTTTTACACTGCCACCAGTTTTACAAAAGTTATCGTATCATCTATACAAACGTACATGTAAAATGTATTTGGTTGCAAACCAGCAGTGGTTTTTGGTTAGAAGGACAGTTGCAAGTTGGTTTTTGTGGATTTTGGATTCACTCTTGAGGAGTGAGGGCATTATACCGACCGCTGATTCACTTAATCGCTACTGGTGCTGCATTCAAGTAAATTAATCACTTTTACTGCCATTCCTCTGGTTCGCTGTTCATCCACATAATAACTCCAGTCCAGTTACCTGCTTCTACAAAGATATTATATTATGTGAGGGGCTGCTCTCCCAAACAACATATGACGGTAGACATTGATATAGTGTAACAAACAATTACGACTGCGACATTGAGGACAGCCCAGCGGAATTGAAAATATGTACTGTCTGTGTAATGTGTATGTCCTGGGAAGACGGAGAGTACTACTCTTTAAATGCGAGATTGTGACGTCACCCCCACTACAAAAAAAAGTGAAGAAAAACTACGTAATAATATAGTGGAGGAAATGTGAATGCATTGCATGTAATTCTGACTTTGCTAGTGGGATCTCTACAACACAAAAAATTCGGAGCCGAAAGGAGGGGCTTTGTTGGTGTGTGCAGAAAAAAAAACATTTTGTGAGTGAGTGATCTCCTTTGTGGAGTGAATGAACACGGCTTCCTGATGATGATGGTTTTTCTGAGTGCTAGTTCAAATGAATGTGAAACAGGTTCTTGGGTGGGTGGAATAACTTTAGTTAGACTGGCACAACAAAGTGGCTGCAATATTATTCCCTTCTGTGAGTACGCCGCAGTGCTCCTCTGTATATTGCTGTAGTACATATATGAGTACTGTACTACTGAATAATGGGCTAAACAATGTAACATGGCAATAATGACACTTAAGCCTGTTCTGGGACTTTTTTAAAAGGAAAAAAAAAACTAGAAAGTAAAAAGAAAGAGAGAAATAGTTGCAGTTGCTTTGTGCATGTAGCTTGGCATGTGATTTTGAAATGTATTGAGGATGTTGGACGATAAATCTTAATAAAATGTTTTTTTTTTGGAAAAATGGGCAAGTGAAGGAATAAAAAAAAGTTTGCATTGTTGAAATGTAGAGTTGGTTATAATGAAATAATCAAGTTTGGATTTTCATAGTAGCTGGAGATGGGCTAGATTTATGTTAAATCGATTTGTTAGATTTATCATAGCTTGGTATACACACAATTCTTTTTGCAGTTTTCTGATGCTTGGAATAGAAGAACGATTTTTTAGTACAGCCCTTTTAAACGCCACAATTTTAGGAACGTGGGTGTCACATTTCGTGACCTACCATCATAAGGTTGGTCACGAAATCTGACACCTACTTTCACAATCATAAATACTCTTTGTTTGCC
>JAHZND010005445.1:0-13856 GCA_027744115.1 Acrocyrtus sp. NNG-2020
TTGTTGACTTATGTTGACTTTACTTAAAGTAGGCTTGAATTTTGAGTTATGAAAATAAAGAAGTCGGATAGGTGGTCTATGTCGATGTCTATATTATGTTGATATCAGTTGATATGTATTCTCTATCTAATACACATACACATATTGGAGTTTGTGGTGAAATATATTTATACATTTTTTAATATAAGTTGGCTAAATTATTAATGCATAGGTAATACACGAGAAACAAATCGAATGATACATACATTGATAGCACTACAATTACAATACTTCCGTAGAACACTTTTTCCATGATTGCAGATAAGAAAGCCATGCAATTACACTTTTTCTTAAGTTTTAAAGGAATAAAAGAAATATTCATATATATATTCAATATTTACTGCAGAAGCCAAAACAAAAAAGGAAAAAAGTCCAAGCTCCAAATCTAGAAAACAGTCTATATAATAATGCACTTACTCCCTTCAAACGTCAGAACTGATTTTAGAAAAATCTTTAAAATATCACAAGTTGTTATATTACAATAGTGCTCTCGTTGTCCAGTTTGGTACGTAATTTAATTCGCTGATTTCAAACTATTTTCAGTACAATAGTGTTCTAATTCCTACATCATAATTGATACAATGTAGTATTGTCAGTACATGTAGATGTAACGTGCAGCAAAGTGAAGTATATCAAATCAGATTCAAGTTAATAAAATAATGAAATCTCTTAATATTACCTACTCAATAAAGGTCTCCAGAGTCTGTACTGTGTTATATGTATAAACGTGGTAGTAAAACAGCATGAAAGATAATTCGGCGACACCGACACCTCCTCCATAAGCTACTCCCAAGTCCCAGCCCCAAATTGTATTGTTTATCATTAATACTATGCAATTCACATGAAATGGATTACTGTAATCTTATTTTTAAACTCACTTCTAGTTAGCAAAGAGCCTAAATTTCTTCACAACTCAATGGTCAATTATCAATACAAATTATACTTTAAATTTCAAATCCCTCTCAAGATGTGTTTTTTGTGAATCTGTCATAAACTCATGATTCATAAGCCATAATCAGCATCGTCTGTCTGAAGCTCTAACAATTTGCGCAGTCTAAAATGCTCATTCCATAACGATAACCACACACAGAGCAAACTCAGTTTTAAAAAGAAAAATTAAAATTAATTACTAACAATAGCAAATGGAATATTATGGCGTGGTCTGTGACTCGCATCGCATGCATGCCTTTGTTCGCTTTATCTGAGAAAAGCTTTGAGCTTTACATTGCACCATACCGACTGTATTACGAAGCTGTGTTCTGCTTTTCTGTGATTGGTGTACAAATTGTACGTTGTGACTGCGAGACTCAAGTTTTTTACCAAAAAACCACCACACCAAATAACATAATAGGATAAGGGTGATAGTTAAACTGATGACTGATGGGTACCTACTACCTAGTCGGTAGTTCAATTTTCAACATACATGTCATATCATACCGCACCGCACCATACATCCAATCCATACATTAAGCGACTTCGTTCGATTAGGCTTGCCGTAGCGTAGTAGTAAAGGGGAGGATAGGATCATCGGATAATTCGGATAAAGCTGCTGAAAATAACTTTACCTGAGCTAGAAGAGATGTTTTGTCATTTTGGTAAAAGCGGCTATGCTGTTGTCCCTTGTCCTTATGAGTCGTGATCAGTAATCACAATCAGCTTGTGCCAACCTCGGCTAATTGTGGGTGGGTGTAGTGTACTGTTATCTTTTAGCTGAAGAAGTATAGTTTTGGATCTAGGGAAATAATTAACTTCTTACAATAAAACGAGGCACTTTTAGAAGTCAGTCGGTTTAACTAGTTTTCTTTTGATTGTTGTTGTGTCACTGATTGTTATAATTGCAATAGATTTAAAATCATACGTATAACAAGATTAAAAGGGACAATAATTGAAATTGAGGCTTTTGATGATTGACTGACTACTTGTGGTGCTTGGTAAAAATAGAAGGACTTGGAGGTTCCTTAAATGTTGAACGTATCGGCTAATTAAATTTGGGTTTAAGTGGACACAATATTTTAAAGATAATTTAAGAATGGATTTGGTGCGGGCTGATTTGGTATCAGCAGCTGATCGAGATAGACATCGTCTAAGTGGTCAGTTGCCTGATACTCAACAAGAGGAGGAAGACAAGGAAGTGGTGGAAGGGCAGGCGACCGTGGATGATGATTTGGCAGTGGAGATAAGGCAACCTAGTAGAAGTTCTAGGCCATCAAATAACCGAACATCGCCGCCAACAAATGAAGGACCTCGTAACAGGGGAGGGGGGAGTGGAAGCGCGTCCAGAAATCATGATAGGGAGGTGCAAGGAGATCAAAGTTGTCAAAGACGACGTCCCAGACCACAACGACCTCCCCCTCCAACTAATGCAGAGGAGGAAGAAGAATTTGAACTTAAGTATGGGGCAAAACATGTGATAAGCTTGTTTTGTCCTGTTTCACTATGCATGTTAGTCGTAGTGGCTACGATTTCTTCGGTGACATATTACACGCATCGTGAAGGATACTTGTAAGTTTTAAGTACGAAATTCCAAAAGTCAAATAAAATTCACAATTTCAATTTTTTATGTATCTACCAATATCATGCCTTATTATTTGTTATAGAGTGTACACACCATTCCATGAAGAAAGTCCAGAGGCTAGCTCCAAAGTTAAGGATGCTGTGCTCAACTCCTTAATACTCTTGGGGGTAATTGCTGTGATGACTTGCGTGTTGATTCTTCTGTACAAAAATAAGTGCTACAAAGTGATTCATGGATGGCTAATGCTTTCATCATTTTTACTCCTGTTTATGTTTTCGTATCTTTATCTGAAGTGAGTGCAATTAAAACCGCCGCCATTTCTATTTACAATTTATAGTTATGGGAGAGCGAGACATTAATTGATTGCTACTTTACTAAAATATAAATATTTAATATGCAATTTTTAATCTTTATTCTTCTACAATGTTTTTATGTTTTTAAAGGGAAGTCCTTCAAACATACAGCATTCCTATGGATTATATTACAATGGCACTTATCATGTGGAACTTTGGAGTAGTTGGAATGATGTGCATTCATTGGGTTGGACCGCTAATCCTGCAACAGGCATATTTGATTTTTATATCTTCCCTGATGGCATTAGTGTTTATAAAGTACTTACCAGAATGGACTACTTGGACTGTTCTTGGCGTAATTTCCATCTGGGACTTAGTTGCTGTATTAACTCCTCGAGGCCCTTTAAGAATTCTTGTAGAAACGGCACAAGAAAGAAATGAGCAAATTTTTCCAGCATTAATATATTCCTGTTAGAACTTTTTAATATTGTACATTAGTTTAATTTTCTTAAATATCTTATCTAAAGTTTGGATAGAGAGTAATTGCAGCTGACTAAAATTGTGATTTTGCAGCTACTGTAGTGTACACAATTGTGAACACGGTGAGTGACGATGATGATAACCAATCAACTTCCAGACGCGCCAATAAGTCAAATGGAGGGGCGGGGGATACTCATCAAGAATTGGGAAGGATAACTTCGGGTGGCCCTGTTGGAAGTAGCAATGGATTGGATCCCGTAGATGTAGCCGAAGGGTTTACACCTCAATGGCGCGAGGGTCTAGAAGGCCGTGTTGAAAGGAGACGGGAAGCTGTTGCTAGCAACAGTAGTGGAGATACAAGACCATCCGGACCAAGCAGACGAGCCAATTATGGGACGAATAACCACCCTGGACAAGGCCAAAATCGTCCCGATCATCACAATGCAGAAGAAGAGGAAGATCGTTAGTAGAAACTTAATTTATTATCCTTGATGGGTTAATGAGTATAAATGTTATTCGATGATGCTATGCAATTCATTGTTCAATTGTTGCGTGAATGCAGGTGGCGTGAAATTGGGTCTTGGCGACTTCATATTTTACAGCGTTTTAGTTGGAAAAGCATCTGCCTATGGAGACTGGAATACAACTTTGGCCTGTTTTGTAGCAATCCTCATAGTTAGTGCAAATTACACTGGAACAAACATATTTAAGATGCATTACATGATATATTTATTTATGCTATTTTTCATGGTTTCCGTTTCAATTTACAGGGATTGTGTTTAACACTTCTTCTGTTAGCAATTTTTAAGAAGGCTTTACCCGCTCTTCCGATCTCCATCGCGTTTGGACTGATTTTCTATTTTGCAACTAAAGAGATTGTTACACCTTTCACCGATGAACTTTCCAGTCAGCAAATATTTATTTAGTAAAGTGTTTGTGTCTATAACCTTGTGTAAATCTGCGTTGTTCTTTATTCTTGTCCGTTGACTAATTGCACTTTTGTTAAACTAATGAAGTTCACACGCTTAAACTTAAAATAATGTTACGCTTGGTGGGTATTTGTACCATACATAATTAAAACTTTGGAAAACTGAAAACATCGTGGGCATCAGTATTTAAAATGAAAAGTAATTTATTCATGTGTTTAAATGTTATTGTTTGTTATGTTATGACTCGCCCTAAACTATTTGCCTAATACATACTACTAAAACTGTTTACCTAACTAACTGTGTAGTATGCATGCATTGTCATATCTTATTTTACTTTATGTATATAAAAAATAATTTAATTTATATACCTACATTAATCGGTCGTTATAATAAAAACGTTTTACAAACGTACAAAGGTTCTGAAAAATCTCTAGTCACTAGTAATACTACCACGAAAATCCTGGGTTTTGAATTTTAGTGAATCCAGAGGTTATACCAGTCTTCTTTCTTGCTGCACGCATTGCTTTGATTTTTCGCCTAGCTTTAAGCCGTTCCAACGGTTTTCCTTGTTGATCATACGTAGTTTTCCGTTGCCACTTAAATTACAATTACAAGTTATAGAAAATATGTACGTTGCAGTTAATATTTCCTTATATATAAAATACGACACCTGTACAAAAAACGGATAGTAAGTTTCCCTAATTCATAAGCCAATAATATTATTTCATGACTTACTCGTTCTTTTAGTTGAGATATATAGTCCTCTGAAAGATCACAAACATTAGCGTATCGCTCAATAAATTTTACAAAATAGTCCTCCACAACTAAATTTCCTTCATTCGCGCTATGGATTTCTTGAAGGATCTCAAATGCTCTTTCAGCGGATCTGTATGCCATCAGTAATTCTACTAACGGTTCCAAGAAGCACATAACGTCGACTTCTGTAATCCTTTGCGACTGGTATAGCGTTTCAAAGGCTGCTAGAGCAGCCTCACCCTTTCGTCTAACTGAATTTGATAGAGCTAGCAAAACACATGTACAAAAATTACACAAACACTTAATCACATCACGTGCAGAAATTCAAGAAATCATGACATACAAACTCGTATTTTGCTTATTACATTTTGAATATTTACAGCAGAATTAATTGCAGTACCTTCATTTTCATCATCAGTGTTTAAACGATAGTCAGTAAGAATTCCTATTTCCTTCTTCCATTCACAATAAAGCTTAACTGCGTCAATAAAATATATACAAAACAGCACCTGACGCTTTTTTAAATTATCCTCCGGGTAGTATACGGCAAGTCTACCAGGATTAAGACCGCCGACATGGTCCTGAAAAGCAGTTCGAGTTAGCAAATATATGATCGCAGGCAGCAACAGCAACATAGATTGATTGGTATTGGTTGATAACTACCATAAGAGTTTCGTGTGCCTGCAAAAACCGCCCTTTTTGGATCAGCCAAGCGGCAACATGGACACCCAACCACATAGGATACATTGGAAAAAGTTTCCTTACAATTCTGTAATAATAATAAGTTGTATTAGGTAATAAAACATAAGAGATGTTACACCAAAATCACTTTTAATTTTCAAGAAATAGTCAACAGTTTTTTTGTTTTATAGTCCGATCCAATAGATTGTCAGAACCAGAATTACAGCGGTATCATTGAACAGGCCCTCAAATTTATTTATAAATACAAGGCTCACTCCATAAACTATAAACTACATCCTACTAACCCAGCTAGGATATCTGATTTTAAATAAAATGAGCATCGGTATTTTCCGATTTTGCAAAAGTATGAAACTAACCTGTTCCTGCTGAAGGCAACAGTTAAGACATAACAAACAAATTAATCTCATAATATTACATACCCAGCATATGTCTGCACCAAATCAGTACGATCTTTGTAGCAATTTCCGAGAGCAAGCAGTCCATACTAAAAGATGATAGAAAAAAGATAGAAAGATAGAAATGAATAAAATGCGCAAATATCATGGACTCATGGACTTATCACAATCAAATATTATTACAATCAACGAATTACACAAAGAAAGGAAGTATAAAAAGCCAAGAATTACTGTACCAGCCACACTGGTGTTACACGACCACGGGTCGGGATATTTACTATAGCTCCTTTACATCGAAAATCAGTTGCAAAAAGGTGGAGTATACCAGAAATTGCCAACGCAATTCTGGGCCAATCGTGTACTTTTAGAGCATATTGGGATGATTCCAAATATATAATGAGAGGATTTTGGTACGCGGAGAAACCTTTTTGTAAACATTTAAAAAGTTTTTGTTTAAAATATAGCAATTATAAATTAGCAACAACACTTTGAAAACCTTACTTTGATGATCCTGAGTAACCATCCTATTCATTGCAAATACTTCATTCATTACCTCCGACACCTGGTCCTTGGTAAAACGACTCTAGAAAAATAATTTAATCCTTTGAACAAGTCTACTCTTGTATGAAAATTTTCAAAGATTCTTGATTACAATAACACACTCTCCAATGAGTTCGCTCCCATGAAATCGATCTCTTCTCCTTATTGCTGTCATCTTTTTCCTCATTTTGGGTCTTTTTAACCCTTATATTTTGGGTTTGGATTTTTTTGTACACCATAAGTTCCGGATTTAATCCTTGCAAATCACTGTTTGATTCAACCGTACTGTTCTGTTGCTTTTCTTTTGTTTTATTTTTTCGCAGAGTTAGCCAACGCCTTCGAAGGCTCGGTCCGGGTCCTCTTCCTATTCCTCCTCTTTGAACTGGTGCTCTATTTATATAGTCATCCAATTTCTCTTCAAAATTGGGATCAGTCATTTTCCCAGTATACACGTCGAGTCTATTTAGTCTGGCAAGATGTTTTGCAAAAACTAGCCGCTGCATATCATGCACATGCGGAAGCTTCATTAGGACCTGCCGCTCCGCCTTGCCACGCCCGATCGTTTGTTTAGAAAACATTCCACCAGGCGTTTTTTCGTAGCCCCAGATTTTCCCCATTATTGCTGTTGTCAAGAAACTTCTGATAACTACAGTAAGTACCTATAAAGTAATTAATTAAAACGTTATAATAATTACTACGTGATGAGTTTTTTTACATCCATCTAGTGTTATACACGTCGTTTATTTTTACAACCAAAACCAAGCGATTAAGAAGCACAGCCACTACTGCACGTTTAATTAATTTTTAGTATTTAGTTTTGTATCTCAACAGTTGCAAGTTTATATAATGTGCACAATATACTCGGCAGGACAGGTCGTATTACTGCAAAATTTTCGTAGAAGATACTTTGTATTTGACATTGATTTTTCGTATGGATTACATTTATTGCCCTGTTTTAAATTTACAGTACGACGACGCCTTCTCCCCAAAGAAACTCGGCAACTGGGAAGCAAGCGCAAAGATGGTTTGCCCTTCCTTAACAACTCGCCAATTTCCAGTCGGCCCAGGAGTCGCCACCAAGATTATTGTGGATGAAAAAGGGCATCTTCTTCCTGGAGTTCCTCGAAATAAGATTACAGCATGGGGACTTCTTCAATATTACATGAAAAACAAAAAATCCAACATGGTGGCGACAGAAACTGGAAAGTCCAATCAAAAATGCACATCTATTGAGAAAAGAATGAAAAAGCTGCCAAGATACATTCCAAAGAAGTTGGAAGGCTCAGGTGTAAGACGGGATTTCCTCTTGGAGTATCTGAGGGAACTAAGGCTCCCCATTATATGGATCATAGGACCACCAACCAAAAATATTTTTCACCGACGAAAGCAGTTTTCTAAGCAATTGGCAGCTAGCCTACACTTTGGCTATGTGAATCTAGATGATAAGATTCAAGAGTGGAAGGATCGACAATCCACCTGCCCCTGTGCCAACATTGCCCTATCGAAACCTACCATATCTTCTAATTCCAGTAACTGTGGAGCTGCTGCACAGTATTTAGCATCAACAAGTATAGCACCGAATAAGCTCCCCACAAGCGTACCCCCTTGTTTGTCTACTAATCTTCAACCTTCGTGCACGAGTACTTCCGCAATTTTTCCACCTTCAAATTTGTTAGATTCTCAAAGGATCACATTTGATACAGCGTTGCCCATCGAACGGAACAAAATTTTAGAGTTGTACAAGTTTGCAATGGCCGAATGTCTTCCCTGTGACGGTTTCGTGCTTGAGTCTGTTCCTTATGATTTAATTGAGGGATTAGCATTTGAGAAAACGTTTTATCCTGCCGCTTTGGCGATTTACTTTGCCGAAGGTATTCCACAGAAGAGACAGCGACAGCCTCGAAATGCCGCTTCTACAACCTCCAGCCTGACGAAGGCTTCCAATGGACAATGTAAAAAGATAATGAATCCTTTGGAGTATTTTGGAAAGTGCAAGAAGGCAGCAACTAGTGAAAACGTGTACCTAAGGTGTAAAACTCACAAACGTCTTGGTGCTTTCAATGTTGCCGAAGGAGAAAAAATCTGCAAGCAGTTTGGGAGCAAAACTATTCGGATAATAAATGCAGAAGATGTTGAGCGTGATACAATGGAATTTCTCAATGAACTTGTAAAAAAGAACTTGGAGAAATATCAAGAAATTTTAGATGGGAATGCAAAGTTGGACTCCTGTATTGTCGATTTTGGAGGACGTCAATACTTCCGGCTCCCCTCATCTAAACTGGCACGTGGAAGTTCCCCTCTTTCTACGAAAACCAATTATTCCTACAGTTCTTCGTTTATACCTGAACCTGAAGATCAAGAAGAGGGTGAAGAAATTGTGGAAAGAAAAACAATCCTATCTCCTGTCCTAGTCGAACTTAATGCCACTCCGCAGCTTCAAGGACCTCCACCAGTAATCCCTGTTCAGAGTGATGTTTCCAGTTCTCCTCTACCAAATATATTTCAGACGACTATCGACCAGCTCCGGTTACCGTCACCGCCATTATTCGTACAGCAGGAAAGCGCTGAGATTGAGGATAAGACTATCTGCTTTGAAGATGAAAATACAGAAATCTATTCCGATTTACTCGATAAGAAGCAGTCCTTTGAGCTCTTAGAAAGAATAAACAAGTTAGAAAGCAAAGTAGCAGCGCTTAATAGTCCTGAAGAAGATAACATTTTCCCTTCCCACGTGGAAAATGAAATTGAAAGCTGTTTGGAGGATGATAAGCGCCTTCCACCACCAACTGCTTATGCAGAAGATAGTGAGCAAGAAACTCTTACGTCCGTCATTAGACGCGCAATAGAAAGACAAAACATGTTAATTAGTCAACAAAGAAGCCAATCTCGGCGCAACAAGTCACACAGCGGTACGGAAAAATATGACCATGGAGCTAGCGGGGACCATACAAATGTACATATGGCTCAGTCAGAAAACTCTTCCGGTGCCATACTAAAAGAAGAGCAGAAAGAAAACCATACTATGCACCATGTTCCGGATTCTGACAGTCACAATTTGGAACCGGATACAGCGGAGACATGTTTGAAAACAAAAAGCTCCGACTTGGAAGAATATATTAATACTGTGGATCCATTCTACGATGATTAACTAACAAAATGTACATAACAATTAAATGTATTAAGCGAGGGTATTGGTATTAAGCACTAATAAATAATGGCACGGATACCCAGTTGGCAGAACTGCTAGTTAACTTGAAAGTAGTCTGCGTTATTATATTATTTACCGAAGCTTTGGTAACTAAATGATAATAGGAGGAATTTTCCCGTATTGTATTCTCATCTATCCTACACAATGCATATTTCAGCTTCTGTAAATTATTTATTGTTGTGCATTGTGATAAAATTATTTGCCCTGGCCTGGGTACTCATGTAAAATCATTTTTGGCATCTCTATTTCACTCAACGATCACATCACAATTTCAAAGTTCAAAATTGACCAGTTCTTTTAAATGTAACCAGAAAATCAATCATAATATTATTAAATATAATGGACTGCCCACAGTGTAAATTTCATTGCCCTCCTTTCTTAAAGGTTCGCAAAGCAAAAGCTCATGAAAAAAATCATATTTACGAAAACATTCAAGGAATTTAGCACATAGAAAATATGTAATTCTTATTCTTGGGCACTGGAGGAGACACTGTCCATGTAATGCTACCTAAATTAATCTACCTACAATATGATTACATTATAGTGCAGAGCTCATCACTGCATGATGTGCTGCAGAAAAACGAATGTGGAGTGTTGCTCTAAGTCCCTAACTGTTCCTCTTACGGACAATAACGGAAGATTCTTAGATAAATCTCGTAGACACTGTGAATTCCCATGGTCTGACTACCTATACAATAACTGGTTATGTCCACAAACTTGTAAAAACTCGTGCGGAAAAAAACACCTTCCTCCAAACGAAAACAAAAGTAAAAATCAATTTTGTACAATACTAAACTTTTAATCTAATGTAAATTGGCACTAATTAAGAGATAATAGTGTCTAACACCCCTGACATTTTTGTTTTCCTAAGTACCAACCTACTTCAAGAAAAAGAAGCCATTTACAAAATATTCTACACTACTTCCTTGCAATGAATGTGGAAAAATTAAAGACGGAGCAGAAGTGGAGGAAGTCTCCCGAGAAGACATTTTGATTTGCCAAGAGTTTCAATTATTCCGAAGCCGAAGAATTCCTATAATATGGATATACGGCCATCCTCAGGGAGAAGAAGCAACCCAAACAAGAGCCAGTTTCTGTAACGAACTAGCAGCCTTCTTAGGATTTACGTATGTCAACTTTGATAAAGAGATAGAATTTTGGGTAAACTACTTCTTCCATGAAACTCCAGTAGAAGACTTGCTAAGCTGTTCAGCAGCAATGAAACGTTTAGCAAATTTATCCGTTAAATTAATGGAGGATGATGAACTACACTTGAATCTGAGTGGCACGCTGGAACTGGTAAGACTAGTCCTAATATCGATCACAAAAAAGGCAATGGAAGAACCACAAGGATTTATATTAGATAATTTCCCCTGCTCCCGGAGAGAAGCCAGGGCTTTTGAAGATTTACTTTATCCAATGGTTCTTGGAATTTACTTAAAATGTAAAGCAAGATCAAGGTTGATACCTCCAAAAAAGCCCGATAAAATACCGAGAGAGGTCATGCCTACACACTTCCGGCGAGAGGAGCCATATTCCGAAGAGACTGTGGAGGCGACAGTAGATTCTTTTGGAGAGCGTAGTTTAAAAATCCTGAATATGGAAATGTTGGGGGAAGACGAAACTAATAACGTCCTATGTGTAATACGGAAGACGCTTAAAGTCTGTGAAGATGGATCAGTTCCAAGAATAGTTAAGTGTGAGAACCCGGCTTGTGACTGCTTCGGACGACCACCTGACGACAAATCTATAACTTACAACTGCAATCCATTCCCTTACAAAGAATCAAAAATCTCATTGTCAGACCTTGGGCTAGACTTTTTAAAATCACTCTTCGAGAATACAGGAGGCGAAGGAGTACAATTAACGAGTACAGTTGGAATGGACCAGATAAATAGTTTGATGAAACTTGGAAATTTTGATTTAAGCAAGATTCAGCTTCAAACTGAAAACACTGACCAATCAGAAATAAAAGAGCCTATCAACGAGGAGGAGAGCACTCAATTAAGTACGGTGAAAGTAGAAGACGAGAAAAAAGAAGAGTAGGGATAAAGAATGCTTAACGATAATGATAACAATTTCACCACGCCAAATTCCAATTTAAACATGCTTATTACCCTACACTTCTAATGTACTTTTAATAGCAAACTTTGAAACATACATAAATTCCATTAAAAGTTAGAAGCCCGTACCTACATTCACATTGCACCCTAATTATATAATGACACCCAAGACCCATGGAAAGGAAGTCATTTAATCATAATTTTTAAAAATTGATAAACTTAAACTAGTTTATGCAAAATGCACCTCACAATAGTTTTAAGTTCAGTGGTGGTACTTACTAATTTTATGCAGTCGGTCCTAAATTGCTAGTCCTATAGGGTCTGACAATCTGGCAATCGAGTCCAAGCAGTATGCATATAGCTGATAGGTATGTAGACGCTGTAGAAATGTATGTAAATATTGTAATTGTAAATAAATAATTAATTTAAGTAATCAATCAATGGTCAAACTAAATTTTATTTAACCAACTGTTAACCAGCCTTTGCGACGGGACGACCACAACCCGAAATTATCCTGCCTGGTTCTTTCTTCCTCTTCTATTAACCAGCTAAAATATAAGGTTTTTTCACACTATGTAATTTTAATTTGAGTTTCAAGCAATTAATGCCAAAAATAAGCTGACTCTGGAATTTGGCAACTACGCTCAAGCCCTACGCACGCCTTGAAAGAAATTTCATTCAAGACATTTCAAGATATCTTTTTTCTTTACCCACCCACGTGTATTTTTCTGTACAAAAACAAAAAAATCAAAACAAAACGCAATTCAAAATCAAAACCCACCAAAATGAATGGAGAACATTTCATATATTACTTTGCCCCAATTCAACTTCATAGAGAATCGAAATGGCGGTAATGGGGATATATGCTCAAAAATGTGAGAAAGCAAAAAGGCATTGCAAATTGATAGGGACTGGACTACCTATAACCTACCTGACTGTGTGGAAAGTAGTGGACTGAAGCTGTAGTAAATTGTTTTTTTCTACTAATTGCTTACCTTTCTCCATGATAATTTTTATCACCCCATCATCCCCCGATTTTTCTGTTCCGTCAGTGCCAACCGACAGACTTTCATCGTCATACCCATCGAATAGTGTAAGTATTAAGTAAACTGTTTTTTAGGTTTTACCAAGTATTTGTTGTTTGTTACCATTTTAAAATATTTACAATGATTTTTCGGAGTAAGAAAACTAACGGTTTTGTTTTCAAAATTAGTTTCAGCTTGGACTGACCAATTAATTGACCATATAAATCATCAGCAACTTCTTTTCGAAAAGACGAGATGGTTTCCATTAGCAAATTCATGATATTCGTCCAGCTAATCCGGATACATTTTTCGAAAACAAAGAAAAAGAGAAAGGAGGCACGAAAGGAGGATGCTCTGATGAAGACCATCATCATCATAATCACCATCATTATGACTAACAATGAGACAATGTATAATATAATAAATCTAGATAGTTAGTTATTTTTGGTTTTTGCGTAAATTTTAAAGCAACAAAACTTAACAAAAGGCAATACTAATACAGCGTGGTGAGTATAAAGCATGGGATATGGAAAGGTGAAGTTGTTTGTGGGAAGTCACTAGTGTAAAGTAAATGTAATTTCCTAAGAATATTCATAAATGATAAAATTAATATTTCCTTATTCCTTCCGCTTTAGGAATCCCACAGCAGTGTTTTGAATTTTTTTAAAACTGGTAATGCATTTATTTGTTAAAGGTGAAACTGTTCTAAATGTCATAAGTTTTGTTTATCTCCTTCTGTAAATTACAGACTGTGTGGAAATATTAATGTAATTAATTATCTAGAATAAAATTGCTATAAAACCGTTTTATATGGTAGAAAAATGGAAATTCCTTTTTATTTTGTTTTTATTACATACACATTTACTGAATTTTGAAAACTTGAAATCTGTGGTTGATACCATCTAAACAAT
>JAHZND010005446.1:0-11537 GCA_027744115.1 Acrocyrtus sp. NNG-2020
TACTGCATATTTTCTGGATCGGAACTTTTGGATTTGCCTTCGGAACACACTTAATTGAAGGAATAATAAAGCTCGTAACTAACTCATATGGAAAATCCCTATTACATCCGTATGACTCCTTGGCATTCCCATTTCCTTTTCCACTGGATTCCATTGATTTAGTGTTTTCTATCCCCGTGCAAGTTCTCACTCTACTCGCAAATTTCTTAAACACATTTACCTGGACCACGTCTTTTTTCTACGTTGGCATATGGAGTTTCCTGTTTAGACAGCTTTTTAAAGTTTACCTCTGGAGAATGGGTGCAATTAGTAGCTGCAATACAGAAACATTTAACTTTCCAGATGTAAGTATAGAAAATCTTAATCATTTTGCAAAAGGAAACTGCGTGCATAAGTTTACTTTGGAATTCTGGGTTTTGCTTTCACTTTTGCCTACTAAGGAAATCAGAACATTTAACACTATTGGACACCTTGTGGATAAATGGAATGACGTATTTGGTGCTTCAATGGTACTCGGAGCAATATCTGTAATATTGTACTTTAGCATATCTGTGGAGAATCTTGTGAGAGACAGCGCTAGTCTTACTGGCTTTGTCTCAAAGTCAGCTTTGCTATTAAGCTACACTCCCTTGCTATCTGGCGTGCTTATGGTATCGGAGGTTCACAGAATGGTAATAAATTAAATGAGTGGCATTCGTTTGCAAAGTAAATTAGTCCAATGTCATATTAAAAAACTTTTTTATGGTGACAAACAATAATTTACCGTTTGATTGCAGGCTGTCAGCATTAGTAAAGTAATTAAACATCAATTTGAGAAATGTAAAGGAAGCAGAGCTACCGATCGGTATATGATGGAATCTTTGCATGCGATGAGTATCGTTCATCACGATGTTGTAATGAATAATGTCGGCATAAAGGGATTTGGTTTCTTTACAATGTCCCATCAGGTCGTCCTCACGGTAAAATTGAATTGATGTTCACCGCAATAAAAGCCATTTTCAGATTAAGTAAACATCACACTTGACTATGTTGTTTTGGAAAACTTTTAGATGATGAGCGTGGTCATTACTTACGCTATCGTGGCAGTTCAGATGTTTCCCGACCTCAAGGATGGGGAAGCAAAACAATTTATATAAATTCTGCAAAATAAACTGGGGTTGCCTGTCTATCTATTCTTACCTCATATTATGTATATTTCAGACAACTTTTACCTTTACTATTACTGTCACTTTCTTGATTCTCCATAAACATACAATTTAATTCTGCTTTCACTCATTCTACTTTTGGAAACTAATAAAACGACGAAATTTCCATTCATTCTGCAATGTTTGGTAAAAGTTTAATTTAACTCTTAAAAATTCATTATAATAACCATCAGGTGAAGTTATATGGTCTCAGTCTCTAATATGTATGTGCCCATGTGCCTGTGCTCAATGCTGCCTTTTAAAATCGATACAGACATATGTATACCTATATAGGCAAGTAGCTTGGTTCCACGTTCAAAACTTGCCGACTTGGCTACCTCACTTCAAGTCAAAAAGAGGAAGTCAAATGAAAATGTTCTGGAGAAAAAGTAATTAACCTTCGTTAACAAAGGATGTGCGTCCAGAGCACTAGAATAAGCCAATCCATCTCTACAAGTTGTTATTGTTAAGCAGAGCTCGAGGCTACTACAACAATTTTGCTGTAGTGGCTGGGCAAGATATATAACTTCCAAAAGTCATTTTTCGGTATATTTTAGTATTATAATATATAAAACAAGGTTTTCTTTTTGTCAGAGTTGCCGGACTGGTTATTGTAGAAAGTTGTCTTCAACTATTCAGATATACTGACCGAGTTTTCAAGCCATAAGTCTCTGCTCGGCTCGAACGATTTCCTACTGACCAAGTTCATATTAAAATATATGCGAAAAGTGTTTTTATATAGGTAGGCATACTCTTTTCCGTTCGGATATTCTGGCAAGTGTGTTAATGAATTCATATAACCTTTTGAATACCGTACTTTATCCGGTGCAGCAGGTTACATGCAATATTGATAGAATGCCTACATTTGTCGCCCAAATGCTGTGCAAAGTGCAGCAAACACAATGAAGTGTACGTTGTGTAAGGGAAATTTATGCAGAATCAAGTAATAAAGTAGTGTACTGGTGATGTACTCGTTTTTATGAGCGTAATAATATTTATACCTAAGTCATACCTGCACTTCGCAAAAATCGTGCCGACAAAATTCTAAAATCCACCATCCTGAAATTATTCACAATTCCACAGGTAAAAATTAACTCTAATTTTTATGCTATAGTGCCTCCAGGAAATACTATGCTCAAACAACATTTTGACAGAAACGTTTTCCTGGCACTCCCGTAGATTCAACAACTGCGAGCGATACAGATATCATGGGACACAATCACGCGAAGCGAATGAATTTTGCAATAACTCGTTCTTATTATAGGCGGACTGAGCCATTTGGTTTCAGTTTGATAGATGGCATCTAGAGTATACGGACGGACATTGATATGAGTTGATGTAAATTGCGATCTCGTGCTCATTAATATTCCTTGACAATCGATTGCCACAAGTCAGTGCTTTGAGGGAAAGCTATAAACAGAAATAAATTTTCGCAACCGGACAGAGTTACAATTATAATTCTTGTGGGTTGCACGCCTCGTTAGCGGTTTTAACAATCAGAGGTAGACATCAATGGATTTGTTTGAGTTTCGGAACAGTGAACTTTCTAACCTCGCCCAAAAAGGAGGTACAAAGTAAATGAGTGAAAATGGAATTCAAAAGAAACTTGGCAGCATTCCTAGTAGAGAATTTTGACAGTAAAACTAAGGATAGGGAGCATCAGCATTCCCTTCCACCTCCGAGTGAGGATTCTAATGGCCGAAGGTCAGCAGTGGTCACCTCAGAAATTCAAGATTATAATAAAATTATGGAAGTGGAAGCAGTTCTTCTGGATGATCTGATAAAGCCATTAATATTCTTAATGAAATATTCGCTACCTTGCCGAATCATCCTCAAATACGACCCGGTTGCAAAATGCATTGTCTGTGAGAATGGATCCATATTCAGAAAGGTATGTGCAAAAAATACATGCAATAAATACTCACCCATAGACGCAAGTACATATTTTTAGGCTTATTTTCAAATAAATAGAATGAAGCTTTCTGAGAAAATTTGATTTATGTAGATAATTTGCGTCCTGTGGGAGATCTTGGTCATTCACAGGCTCGTGATTAGGGCTATTCCCACTATCAGCTCAGAGGAAAATCTGAGCTCAAAGCAGTCCACAGAGTCAATTGTTTCACAGGTTGCATACGTTACATTTACTGTGTTCCATGTAACATTTTTCTATCTCTTTTGGATGAAAGCTAACTGCGTATGCGCCATTTTTAACCGAACATTGGGTCTTGCAGAAGCTCTACATTTAAAACACCGCTCTCCACCAAGGATCCGAGCAGTATGCACTTTTCAACGTTCTTTTATTATTTTATTGACATGACGTATCCAAATATAATATAAAAATTTCTTTTGGGGAAACAGGTGAAATGTGGTGTGCATGGATCATGGCTGTTTGTAGCCCTCTACGTTACCGCAACTGCAGTGCTTTATATAATCCAATTATTTCGAGTCACAAACGAAGGTCGCATGTCCCGGCTTTCAATGACAAATGGAAGTGAACCGGGTGATGTAACAGCTAAAAGCGTGCGCTACCAATTTGACGTAACGGAAATACATTCTGCAAACGAATACAATTTAGTCCTTCAGGTCACTTCGACCTTGGGAAGTTTTACAACAATTTTCTCATGGATGATGTCCTATTTCTTTATGGGGGTGTGGGCGTTGTTCTTTCGCCAATTAATTATGCTATTCTATTGGAGACTTCAAGCAAAGTATGAGCACGGCCAGCTCATTATCTTTCCACATGCAAGTTACAAACTTCTCTACAGCAATTCCATCAAACAATTCTATATTCTTGATAGTATTCTAATTGCCTCTGCTTTCTAAATTGGACGCTATTCAGGAAATACGGACTTTTAACAAAATTGTATCAATTATGGATGACTTCAACAAGATTTCTGGGTTTGCAAATTTACTAGGAGCAATAGTGATTGTAACGTATATTTCCACTAGCGCTAAGCATGCTTTTTCCGGTTTGGCAAATATTCTTGAGATTGGTGTCGGCTTTCACTTGCTCTTAAGCTATATTCCAATGATTGCGGCTGCATTCATGGCAGCGGAGGTTCCTCGAGTGGTACTTAAAAACATGCACAATCCACAGCGAATAACTGATCTAATCGGTGCAACATTTTTTTCATTTCAATTAATACTTATCTTGCAGGCCGGAAATTTTGCTGGGATTTTAAAAGATGAGTATGGACGATTTACACATGAATGCGGGGATCCTGCGGAGTCGCTCTGTGGCATCGCGATAGTTCACTATGATTTGTCAACTTCTAATGTTGGTCTTAAAGGAAGTGGTTTCTACACAGTTAGCTACTCCTTTATAACTGCTGTAAGTCTACCAGCTGCCTTAGTTCGGAACAATAATCGTTGTTTACACTTACATTATCTATATCTCCTCAAGACATGAACAATTTAATTTTCGCTAATTTGTTTCTTGGATTAATTTGTCTGATCTAGATCGCTAGCGTCATTGTTACCTACTCAATTTTGGTATTCCAATTATTTCCCCAGGATAATACAGTAGATCCCGGATAGAACAAACGAAGTTGTAGAGTAACCCGCGACTCCCCACTTTACTTCCTTTCCTATATATGTATATGTACTCATCAGTCATTAGCATTGTCTATGATAATATGTGACTCAATTAATAAATTAAACACTGGTAATTTCTTAGGCATCGCTTCCACTTACCACGCTAGGAAATTATGGTTCGATTTAGCTCAAATTAAGTCAGTCCTTTCTCATCGGCAAACCGAAGCGGTGGTGTGTAACTCGTAGCTGTGGTACATAAAGTTCTAAACTTTTACTTGAAACTGGTCGACAAAAAATGGCAAACATTTGTCTCTCTAGAGGTACTTCACTTCGAAGATCAGAGCCAGAAGTACCCGACATGGAAATCGATCCAGCACAAATTATTCAAAGAAATGGGTATAATAAACGTTCATCTTCACTTACACAATACGAAAATGTCCTGAAACTGGAGTCACAACTGGGATTTCTCAGAACACCCCAGCAGCTACAGACCATCAGAATACCAGATGCAGATCTAGAAAACTCGAATCAACATAAGAATTCATTTCTAATCGTTCCATTTCTTAATTTGTTTCACTGGGTATTACTGGTTCCATATAGAATTGAATATAAAAGTACACAATTCTGCAAGAAAACCAACTTGCTATTGACGGTTAGTGATAGACATGAAAGAATAAAAAATTGTTATGCTTTCTTTTCTTAATCTATATCGGTAACTCTGAACTTTGCTCCTTAGACATTAAGTTACATTTCGCTAATATGCATCCTCGCGTACATGCTACTTCTCCTTCTCTATGACGTAAGAGAGCCTTATTCTGTGAAGGTCATCATTGATAGAGCAGCTTGGACATGCTACACAGTATTTGACATAGTGGTCATTACGTCCCTGAGGATGAAAGGAGAAAACCTGTCGAAGTTGTTTACAGAAGGAAGTCAGATCTGCAACCTTATGGACAAAATAAACGCTTTGGGCCGAACTACACCGCAAGTAATTATGTATTACATTTTTTATTATTTAATAGTTTTCACCTTAAATTTGTACAACATTGCTGATAACACATTAACTCTTAATCTTAAGTATTTGGTATTTAATACTTATTCATGGATAATGAATTAATTTAATATTAATATTACTAATACTTACAGAGTCGGAACTATACCAAAGTACTAATATGCCTAGTTTGCGGATTATCGATAACATACACTATGTTTTTTGTTACTTATATAATATCGGAAATGACAGCATCGAGTACCTCTTTATACAATTCATTTTTAAACATGACCTCCCGCCCAGAACATATGAATGAAACTACGAGTTCATCGTGTGCTTCGGAGAAGGAAGTTTTGTGTAATTTGATGGAGCGATTCTCTTCTAGCATTTTTGCATCTTCATTATTAATTTTCTGGTTTTTTATGGCGTTTTCTGTTGAGATGATCTGGGTGGTGTTTCTGATAATGACAGCGTTCTGTGGGCATTATTTTAAAAGGATGTTTACTGATTGTATTAACATAATGCAAAACGGTAAAGTCGACACGAGAGAAGTAAGAGATTTAAAGATTAAGAACATTCTAACACATCAAACAAACAATTACACAGTATGAGCTGTATAAACTAAAAATACCCTTGATTTGTTTGATAAGGGAATCAAAATCTACATCAAAATTAGTGAACAACTGGAAGAATTCAACAATATCTTTGGACATACGCTTTTGTGGATAGTAATTGCATCGATTCTGTACGTGTCAGTAACTGTTGGAGACTTTTTGGCTGGTAACACTAACGGGCTAGGGTTTGATATTACTAATGTCCTAGGATTCACTCCTTTCATTGTGATGCTATTCTCAGCATCTGAGCTGCACAAAACGGTATTTCATCTTAATAAATATACACATACAGAACTAGAAGACTGCCTCTTTTATCGATAGTCGATTACTATACAGTTACTACTCATATTTTAGGGGCATGTGCTTCCGTCCATTATTAAAAAACAATTTCTAGACATCGAAAAACAAGAGCAAACAATGCAGATGGACATAATACAAGGAACTACCCTAATTCAATACGACAGTTTATCTAATAACATTGGACTCAAAGGAGCTGGCTTCTTTACAATTTCATATGGATTTGTAGGAAACGTAAGTCACTACCTAAAATTCTACAAACTAACAGTTTTCCTATCTAAACCAAATTCTAGTAGATAATAGCGCTTGCCTTTCATTTTTGGAAATTACATTTACTATTATTGGCTTTTGTTTTCAGATGGTTGGAGTTATTATCACGTATTCCTTAATAACAGTACAGTTTAAAATAGGAGAACTAAAACTGCAATGATAAAACTAAACCTTAAACCAAACGCATACTTTAAAGAACATGTAAGGACGCAACAAACAAATACATTAACGATAGGGAAGTGCTGAAATTCTCAAAGTTATAAACCAATTACTTCAGTTTATCCATCTTCTGAAAACTGAATTAGAAATCCGTAGTTTCCCATTCGTAAATTAATTGAACAACGTTTGATTCCGACTTGAGAACTTCTTGAAATCGTTCGACATTCTTAAGATCTTCAGGCCGTCTAATAAAACAACAAAATTAGTCATTAGTGCATAGGTTTATTAATCTAAAACTAATAATAACGGCACGAATCGTGCCGCACGATGTATGGCTAATAAATAGAAGTAATTTGAATTTAAACATTAACTTAAAAAAGGTAACCTCTTTAAAAGTTGTTTCGCACGTTGGAACAACTTTCCTAATCCTGGAATGCTCTTTGAAAACAGAAACAATTCAAATGCTTGTGCAATGGGTAGTTTCAGAAGCCATTCAAAAGGCTTTTCTTGCAGAATTGTAGCAGTAGCCCTTTCGAGCACAGAAATCTGATATTTGTGGCACAAAGCAAACAGCTCAAAACATGTCTCTGCGCTTTCGAATGCTCCCCGAATTGTTCCTTCATAGAGAAATTCCAGCAAAGATTCCAACCCTTTCTCATTAACGTCGTTCATGGTGAGTTGTCCAGTAGTGCCCTCAATCATGTTGCTATTTAACATAGCTTCAAGTACTGGGCTGCATACTGAAAAGTAGGAAAAAGTAACTACTGCACAAACAATAACTAAAAACTTAACTACATTGTATTGTATATATTTGTTTGCAGAATATAAATTCATTGGTACATTTCAAAAGTGCTGAGTGACATTCAAAGCTTGTTTCTCCATCACAAAGCGAAACGGTAAGATCTTTTGGAGCCATCTTCTCTAGTCCATCATAAAATGGCTTATACATGGGTTCCGGGCCAAACCATTTTAGTTCCAGTGTAAATTTTCCTTTCAGGTCATTGTGATCTAGAATATCAGTTTGCATTCTGATAACAGCATCAGCCGACTCCCCATCTTCCTCCACATAAAGTGCTTCATAGAAAACAAATCATACAACACAAAGAAACGAGTTACTTAACTCACCTGTCATACTATGATTGATTGTCAGGAAAATCGGCCGTCCCCTTCGATAAGTTCCGCGGTATAGACACCCTTTAATGTTGACAGTTATTTGGAAACGAAGATCATCATGTAAACGCTTCAAGAATTCACTTTTCAAAACTTGTAAGCGAATAAGTGGGTACTTCCGGATTGGAGGAACTTCAGTGCTCCTAAACGCGATTTGTAGCTCCCTGAGTGTTGAATAGAGACATAAATTAACTTTTAATGTATGTAAATATTATAAAACCTGGCCCAACAAGTAATCACGCTTTTATGTCCTATCTAAATCTATGTACTACTAATTTACAAACTAACTTACGGGCGTGCTCCACTCTGCATTGCACTTTGAAATGCTTCGTAAATCTTAGGATAAACTTTTTGATCAGCTCTGGACATTGAGATGGGCACCACTGCAATGTTGTTCCGGGGAACATCCTTATTGTAGCTGCTGCTTCCGTCATTTGCTGCAATAAAGAAAGTAATAAATTTAATTGCTCGTATTTGAAATTGAGTAATTAAAATTACATTAACGTTGAATTGAATTTCATTTTTAGGTTTACTTTCACCATCAGTCAATCACGCTGTTTTTACAACTTTTACGTCATAACTCTGGCACACCTTTGGTGCCAGCACCTGAGACTTGAGTCTAATCATATTTTATACATTATTATGTAATAATATTATTTTTCATTACCACCCCTTTTTTCCAAAGTCAAAGACACCTCACTTTCCACTGCAAGATAGACCTTGTGAGTCAGCACCTCGATATCATCCACCCCCTTTTTCTCACACAACTGAAAAACCAGCAAAGCAATTTCAGTATACAAAACTGATAAATGATAAAAGTACACAAAACAAATTAATAATTTTCGAAACTTTTAGCACTTAGCAAATATGAGCACCCCATGCATAGTGCAATTAGTACATGCATATTATTTTGAAACTGTTCCCCGTCACCACACTGGACTCATACCATTTAATTTTGCTATATTTCGTCATTAACCTTTTAGACCTGACCTTATAACCTAACATATAAGAATTCCATTTCCGACAATTAAATCAAAATCCTGGTGCACTTACCTCAGCAGTTAACATGTCACTTCTACGCGACATCGCCGCTGCCCTCGAGGCATGCCCTAGCCTTACCCGGCGCCTTGGCATTGTCACACTTTTTCCTCTCCGGACTTTTCTTTATTTTCGTGAACTTCTCTGCTCTTGTCACAGATTTTAAGGTCTTCGGCAAAAGATAAGATTTCAATCTAAATATTTTTAGATTTACAAACCTGAAATAAATCTGGAAATCAAAGATCCTAGATCGAACACTTCAACTCAAAGAATGAAAAATTATTTTAGCAGCTAAATCAGCAAACTACACTCTTCACTATCAACTGCGAACTGGATGGAGTCTTGAGTGCACAATCTTGGGTTGCCAATTTCAATACGATCTTGAGTGTAAAATGAATAAGTTCGATCTCGAGTTTACTACATTTTAGTAGCGCATATAGCGTTTTTGGACAATGCAACGCAATAAATCACTTTGGGACGATTTTTTCATTTTTGGGTAAGCTCTTGCCTTGTGCAATCTGCATCCCTGAACGCTTTCTTCCGCGCCCGTGCAGCACTACACAGTACGTCGTATGGTCTCGTGTTGTTTGGACTTTTGGAGACAAACGTGTAGAGACGTTATCAGATCATTCAGATCGCTCATTGCCAATGCCAGGCCGTTCCTTCTCCATATATTTTTGCCCCTAATTAAATTAACCCATTAATTTTTATTTCACTAAGTTAATTTGCATTGAAAGCAATCTTAAAATTAAAATACAGTCAATTTAGAGCTCCCATCCATCTTACTTTGAATATCTCACAAGTGCAATTTATTTAGCACCCCCAAGTCGGGCGCCAGTGTTTGCACCTGATTAACGATTGATAATTGGCATTGGCGGTCCCATCCTCCGTTCACCGTTATCACCCTCACATGACACGACCTGTCATGTGGCCGTGTGGTGGGGACCGGGACTAGAAGGATGAAAATAATCATTACATATCGATCACTATCAACCATACTGTACATGCACGACTCGAAAGAGAAACGAACAACGATCACCTGACAGGTGAAGAGACAAAATAAAACAAAGAAAATTGGTTTTTGCTCTTGGAGTTGGGGAATGATGATTGCCTTTTACTGTCGCGGTCGAACGCAAGCAAGAACACCGCAAAAATCGTTGATATGATAATCAGTAATCGATAAGGAAAAAACGGAATGAAAAAATTTGGCAAATATGCAGTGAAATTTGCCCAAATATCATTTGCATAATAACAGGAGACATTGTGCACGCGCACTGTGAATGAACGGACAAACAACCTGCCTACCACTACCAAGTACCAACTACGACTACTGCCTTGACTAGCCGCAATAATGTACCGAAAAATGCAAATTAAGTTTGACAGAAAAGTAAAAAACTACAAAAAAAACATTCATCCCAATTCTATTCTCAATGCAATCTATACAAAATATCATTCGTCGTCGGCTATAATTGTTCATGTACTCTGTGCCCTGGGGGGGTTACTGGGAGAGAGAAGACGTACAAATTACAAGTTGTGGTAAAAAACTTATGTTGTACGTTAGACTGATATGATACGTGAAGTGATGGTATCCTCCGACTCCAAGCACCAAAAGCCAACAACGACGATAAGAAAGTGGATGAGAACGAAAGAAGTTAACTATAAACTTGTCTTGCCATCATGCCTTTTCTTTTAGTCAATCTACAATGCCAAATGCTGGAAAAATTCGAGATTAGGGCCTGCGGGCCCGGACCACCTTGGCATCCATCATGTGTCATGTTGGAGTATTTCAGGCGCTGCGAGATGGTGATGGTGTCGTCGTTGCTCTTGTCTTTCAATTGTCAATAGTACATTTGATTTGGCACAGAACAAGAGAATTATGAAACGAATAGAATAAGGATAAGCATAAAAGCTTATAAGAAGTACAAGGGGACGTTGGGGAAGCGACGACATTTTGGAAAAAATTGCAGAAGTTGAAGAAAAGTGATTTTTGAGTTACTGAAAGAAACTCCGAGGATTTGGGGAAGAAGTTGGAAAAAAGAAGAAGGTAGAATTGAAAAAAAATGATTTTTTCTGCAATTTTAGTGAATAAAAAAATCAATTTTTTGAGTAAAGATTGTATTGAAAAAATAGGACAAGTGAAAAACCAAGTCAGTCACAAATTGTAGTCCAAACACCAAAGTTTTGACTGGCAGCTCCACTTCTTATTGCTGAGGTTTAAAGAGGGAATCATTGAGTGTATGAGATTGGAGATAAGATCTTATCTATTGATCAGTGTGGGAA
>JAHZND010005447.1:0-12219 GCA_027744115.1 Acrocyrtus sp. NNG-2020
TAAATCTAAAATTGCACCCAAAATGTCTGATTTTAAATCAGGGAGTTCTTCGGTGTAATCCACTTTGGCATCGGAATCTAAACGAGAAATTGCCTGTACTTTTCCTTTCTGTAATCATACACCAAAAAATGTATCACAAACAAATGCATTGTAATTATTATAAAAACATGATCCGTCAGTACATTGTGCGTCCATCCAAACGCGAAATAATCGTAATAGTAGGTACATACATTTTTTCGTGTCATGAAGTCCTCTTGGACAGTTTTAATTAGTCTTTTAAGTACATTGGAAGGTGCACTTTCTGACACAGCAGCCTTCGTTAATCGATCGGACGTGTTCTGGAGCCACTGCATAACTTCCCTTTGTAACAAAAACAAAATTGCAATTTTATCTAAATGCCTTAAGCCATGAATAGTGAATAGTGACCGAAGAACCTACTAACTAAATTATCAAAATCATAAATCCCATACTCTGCATTTCTCCAGCTATCAGACTGAACATACTCCTTTGCCAGCTGCAACGTTCTGGTGGCTAGTTCGTGTGACCTAACATATCGCCTGTAAAGAAAACATTATCACATTAAAATTAATTATGCATTAATAGTGAATTACTGGCCACGTACTGGCGATTGACATAACTTGTAGATCACATCATACATACTTCCACTTTCATAATTTAGTTTCTTTAGTTTGAGTTAAGATTAAGTACTTTCCCTCTCTTTAACGATATCTCGAGCTGCTGCAAGAGTGCCAAATACTGAGATTCCTTCAAAGTTGCCATTTTAATGCCTATCAGGATTAGTAAGTAAACTGTTATAAAACCGAATTAAATTCCTTTAAAATTTCCCACAAGTCCTATTATTCCGTATGTCACAACAGCTTTAGCCGCAAGTGTTTATAGCCGCTCTCTTTCCCTATCTTATTATTGCTACACAAAAACTTCAAAACTTTTCAGATTCAGACATTCAAAATGCACGAGCCCATTCATTCATTCGGCACAACAGACAGAATCAAAAATTACAAAATTGTTGCATCATCAGCAGATGGAGTGAACAGGACAGGTGAAGTGAAGAGTGCAGGGCGAGTGCAGTAAATACAAGAATAGTGCATAAATTGTCATTTTTTCTCACTCTACCCCAACTGGAAGTAAACAAAACAAATTCATTTATCCACGAACTCGGTCTCGAATCGAACTAATCAACTGATTTTCAGCTGGGAGACCTTGCGAGCGTAGCAAAATAAATTTTATTTCTATTTGTCATACGTAATTAAAATCTTATCAAGTTTAAATATGAGTTAGTAATAGATACCTAATTATAGTAATTACAAGTATTAGTGATTCCGTACTTATTTGAATACAGTTGCAGTTACTGATCAGGGAATATATTTAATTAGCCCGGTACTACGAGTTCATAATAGTTTTGTTCTGCTTTGCAGTTTTTTTACTAGCTTTTTAATATAAAAGGTGACATTTTGAGAATTCAGGGTGTAACGGACAACAACGGTAGGTAGTAGTTAGTACTTGTAAAGAAAACGAGCCTTTTAATTGCGATCGGTTAAATATTTGTACGGGTGACAGTTAACGTTTTCGCCAGTTATCACTCATCATGGCACAATACAAAGGAGCAGCGAGTGAAGGCTCCCGTGCCATGCAGCTGCAAAAGCGGCGAGAAAAGGAGCAGCAGGAGGTCGAGTTTCGAAAAAACAAAATTAAGGAGGACCTGAAAGTGGATAAGATGGAAAACAAGTTCGCTGTTCATTACGATGCTGTTGAGGCACAACTAAAGGTACAATTTGAAAACAGCATATTTTCATCTATTGCCGTTGAACTTTTTTCATCTGGTTAGTTAATTCCTTGTCATTATTGTAATTTTACAGAGCTCCACGATAGGGTTGGTTACTTTGGATGAGATGAGGGCAAAACAAGACACTGTTATTAAAGAACGAGAACAAAGAATCGCGCAAAGACGTGCAGAGAAGGAACAGAGAAAAAAAGAAGAGCTGGCAGCTAAAAAGGCTCAAAAAGAGTTGCAGAAAAAGCAGATCCGAGCTCTCTCATTTCTCGACCCTGACGAAGAGGAAGAGGAGGAGGACGACGACGATGAGGACAATGAAGATAAGGACAAAGATAAAAATAAGGATGTTGACTCAAACGAACATAGTTCCAATCCTCCTACTGATGAAGAAGATGTCCAAGAAACATCTTCATCCTTTGAACCACCTTTCTCAAAGAAAAAGAAAATAGGAAAGAATCCAGACGTGGACACAAGCTTCTTGCCAGACAGGGAAAGGGAGGAAGAAGAAAACAGGCTGAGGGAAAAACTCAGACAAGTAATTCACAACATGCAAATAGCTTTTGTAACAAAATAACTTAAATGTTATTATGTTATTGCAGTTGATTTGGTAGTACTATTGGTAGATGACTAAGTATAAGTAACAATAAGCAACTAACTATAAATGATTACAGGAATGGGTCATGGCACAAGAAGCTTTGAAAAATGAAGAAATGGAGGTCACGTACAGCTACTGGGATGGATCTGGTCATCGGAGAACACTTGTGGTATCTAAAGGCACTTCCATCTATCAATTCTTGCAACGTTGTTTGGAGTCTCTGAGGAGTGAGTTTGGAGAGTTGAGGACAGTTACGGCTGATCAGTTAATGTATGACAAGTATTGCAACTTCTAGGGATATGATGCAGTTGAAGTTTTATATTACTACGAGATAATAATAATAATTTTGGGAACACACATTTGAATTGCCTTATTGTAGGTACGTTAAAGAGGACTTGATTCTTCCCCATCATTACTCCTTTTACGATCTTATTGTGACTAAAGCCCGTGGGAAAAGTGGTCCTCTGTTTGCTTTCCACGCTAGAGACGACGTACGGATGACCAGTGATGCTAGTAGAGAAAAGGAAGATTCACACGCTGGAAAAGTGTTACTCAGAAATTGGTACATATGCTTTATTAATTTTCTACCATAGTAGTACAATTTCACAAAAAACAAAAAAGTAATTCATATACATACAAATGCCAATACATACTATACTAATACATCCATATTGGTGTTAACATTTTTACTTTTGCACAGGTATGAACGCAACAAGCATATATTTCCGGCATCCCGTTGGGTAAGTTAACTTGCAAATAATAGCCTACTACGTACAATGAAAACATTCGTTCAAGTTACAATCACTTGCTTGCATCCGTATTATATATGTCTGTTCACCAACTTCATTTCGTTATTTTTATAGGAACCGTATGATCCAAACAAAAGTTATGGAAAGTACACAGTTTCAGACAAATCAAAATGAAGATTTACGTCATCAAATCAAATAGCTAATAGGAATGATTTGTCTACATCAACATCGTGATACAAATCTAAATTCCATAAAACTTTTGATACAAACATTAAAGGAACCCAATTGAAATTAAATGCAAATTGACAGATTTGAATGTGTTGTAATTCACAATACTATAATATAATAAAGCCGTTTGGTAGTCGTAGGTCACCGTTTTCTTATTCCTTCCGAATCACATAGCCCTGTCTACAACCTTCTTTTAGACATCCAATCGTACTTTGTAGGCTGCACACAATGTGTCTCTGTAATTTGTAAAGTTATCCCAAGAATAACTAAAGATTATAAATATCCAACAACAATGCAATAATATTCAATATTCCTCAAGTCTTTCCATAAATATGGTACCTCATGGCCACAGGTACAACACGTTTTAAGTGTAAGCTCTCTGCAATAAGTTCCCTCGTTTGAAACTCCACATTTCTGAATGGTTTTGTGGCCACATGTAAGAAGAACTTCTACATCCTCCGAGCATTTAATTAGGGGCAATTGTAGGGTTTTGTAACATTCAATTTTAAGAGTATGGCCACAACTTAATTTTGTAACCACTTTCTCCACACATTTATAGTCCAAGATGTCTTGATGGCATAGCATGAGACCAGTATGAGAGGGATCGCACGGCAAAACTCTTTCGACGCTTGTGGTACACGGTGGGCAAGGTTGAGAACAAGGATGATTTTGGCAAGGATGTTCTGAAACAGAACAGTTAATGAATTGTATTAAAGAGATGCGCACAACAGAGAATTATAGTAATATAATGGATGAAAATTAGCATTCACAAAGTGCTTACTTTCTTGCCCTGTACATAATCGTTGGCATTTCTTCCTGCAAACTTTAGCCGCTTCTTCATGGTTTGGATCCTCAGTCACATGACAGGTTTTGGAGCACTTGTGACCACACGGGAACACTCCCTGGCATTTTTCAACACATGTTGCGGTTTCTATTTTAGAGCATTTTAGCTTTCGCTAGAAAAAAAATATCATATTAAAGTGAGTGAGTAGTATATTGTGGTAGTACTATAATGCATTACAGAAAACAAGAAAAGATTACTGATATAATTTTCTATCTACAATTAATTAATCCTCATATCTTTTACCTCATGGCGACAGTTTTGGAACACAAAGTCAACTTCCGTACTGCAACTTGCCTCTTCAGGCGTCTCACAACAATGGACAAACTGTTTGTGACCACATGGAACCAACACCTTTTCCACCATCTCTTTGCATTTGACTGTTTTTTCATCGGTAGAGCAGTCCATTTCTTTGTGATGAAAGCAATCCAACAACCTCCGTACCTTTCGTTTGCACTTATATTTGGTATGATCCAGGTAGCATGGAAGGGGCTCTTCATGTCCACAAATCGGTAGTTTTCGATCAACGATTACCGGACACTGTTTCTCTGCAGGATCTTGATGACAGAACATATTCACCTCATGATTACACTTTGGTAGTGGCCTTGTCACTGTAGCTCTACATGGAGGACACTCTTCAAAACAAAGAGAAGGACAAGGATGTTGGTTTTTATTGCAGAGCTTTTCACATCTATGACGGCACTCGTACTCTGTATGATCTTGATCTAATGCATGGCATAGCTGTGGACAAAGATGGTCACATTTTAATTTCTTGTCACACTGAAGAGTGCAGCCACCACTCTTGAGGGGTGTGAAATCCTCCCCACGAGTGGCATAGGTAATTGTACTGTGCCGCTGGCAGACCAAGGGAAGGCTGTCTCCACAATTCCCTTTTTGTTGAAGCTTTTCAATGATTTGATTCCATGTCTGGCTTCTAGCTCTTAAGCTCTCTATGTTTCCCGTTATAAACAGCCCATGTCTATAATTAGTTAAAAGAGATACAACATCAATCAATAAAGATGCGTAAATCAAACTTTTAGAATAGATTATTGCAATTTATATTGTAAGATATTTTGGTATGTTGGAGCTATCTCGCTTGAATAGTAACCTTGTTTAATGAGATAGTCACAAAACGATGTCAGGAAGTCTGCTTCGTACTCATTCATTTTACTTTGTATATCGTTATCCTGCAAAGGTCAAAATAACATAGCATCATAAATAATTCTGAATTCCGATAACCCTTATATCTAGTTCATAGTTGTAGCAATAAGCAAGCAGTAGCACTCATGTAACAACAATTAATTATGCGTACACAATACCGTTTTCTCGTGTTCATGGTGTGCTATTAAAAACACATTCTTTGCAACACCTCGTACATCTGGGTAGTTAAGAACACTCGCGTGATTATGCAATTCATCGTAGATCGGTCCAACTATTAATTCTGCTATCTCGGGACGCATTCTATGTTGTGTCTAGAAATATAGTAGGGTATTTTTTCATTTTAATGCATTCATATAACTGATTACTGACATACTGACTGAATTAATTTAAATGTTAAATTGCGGTGATATAATGTAACTGATAAAATCAAAAATACCTTCAGACTGTATAGATTCATGTTATTATTAATCATCCTTTCAAAAAGCGACAAGTCAAGATGGAATTTTCGAGCCAACTGGTACACGTTTGTGCTAGGCCGAAGTTGCAAATGGTCGCCTTATTTAAAAAAATTGTTTATACTTCACTTTCTTGAGTAATATCAACAATATCCTATGCCTTATCACAAAATATTTTGTGCATCAATTGTACTTCTAATCCATTATTTACATTAATATTTTGTGCTTATAGTTCTAATTACCAATTAAAATAAGATGCTTGCAATGCTCTGTCAATGATGTAACAGTGTGAGCTTCCAAAATTTCCGCTGCTTCCTCAATTATCACTAATAGGACAAGTTAAATAAAACTTCTAGTTAATTTAATCAAAAACCGAATATCTGCATATCAGCATCAATTTTTAAACAATTTACCAATTTCAGGTTGTGCAATTTTAAGCAAATCATGATGCTTGGCTGCACCGGTAGTAGTCATCCCAATTATATCGGAATACTTCAAGATCAGTCCATCCGAGAAATTTCGTTGACGTTTCAGTTTATCCTTCGCTTCAACAATTGATTGCTTCACTTCTAGAACTAATTTTTCAGAAATCTCCTTCGCTAGGTTCACGCAATAGAAATAGGAAGCCCAGCGTTCGTCCATATTCATACTTCCTAACTTCTCCATCGTAGTAGTAGTAGCAGCAGTGGCAGTAGCTTTCCGGCCTTTGATATTGACATATGTATAGAACAAATTGTCAATATCATCGTCATCACTGCTTATATCAGTACGGAATTCACTATCGCGTAAAAGATGTTCGACATTAGGAAGATCAAGGAGTTCATTCCTGTAGCTCTCAAAGGTGGCTACAACAAACTTCACTTTATTTTCGATTTCCCTTTTACTTTCAATTGTTTCGAAGAGGCGCTCACGAAGCTCTATGCAAGTAAAACAATTCCAATTTCTCCAATTGAATTTCCCATTCTCGTGCTCCTTTTCTACATGTTTTCTAAATAAGACTTCAATCTGTACTATCCTATCGCCATATTGGAGAATATGAGCGCGATACAACTTTAGTGGCCATCCATCATAATATAAGTTGTCCCTTCTCCGCCTTATTCTGCTTTGATCAAGGAGAAATTTGACTTGTTCATAATCCTCAAAATTCACACCACTGCCACCAATCCTATGTTCTAACAGTTCGTCCATATCGTAATCTTCGTCCACTTCTTCGACTGTTACCTGAGTGCGCGAGCTTACAAGCGGGGCATTTATATTCCTGGTTTTTGTTTCTAAGATTCGGGATGGCCTGTTGTTCGATGGATTTTTCATTTTGAACCAAGAACTAAGTTGATATGATACAACAAAGTTAACTTTTTGGAATTGGCCTCCATTTAAGCCAAGCCAAGCGTGGTCATTTACAGTGTTAAGAATAGAGTCGGGAACCATTTCCTTCAGCATCATATAAGTAGTAGAGTTTAAAGATGTAAACTTAATTAATCCAAGAAATGAAGACAAATCTTCGATGTCCCCTTGTATAGACAACAGTGCATTCTCTTCATTTTCTAGTTCTCTCAACGTTTCCCTCACTCGGTTTTTCTGTGTTTCTATCTCATTAAAGCCGGAAAAATAACTTGAACGTCCACGAAATTGCTTCCTCAATTCTGGAAGTGTATATTGTTCTAACGACTTAGTTTTAGACTGCCCACCAACTCTCACCATTTCCGGACTTAATTTGACAAGTAATTCCAAAAATTGGTCTAAAGCATGATTGGTATAGCAAACAACCAAAATTGGAGATCTGGGTGTTTGTCCGTGTTGTGGCGATGTCGCAGAAAATCTCATTGGATTGCTTTTATCCTTATTTAACAACATGGTCTCTACAATTTTGAGACCAATATATGTTTTCCCCGTTCCTATTTGTCAATAAGTAGAGAAGAAACGAATATTAACCCCATAGCCAACACTATATAACATTATTTATAGAAAAAGTTAAATTCCAGCGAGCCTCACCTGGAGGTCCTTGAATAGCGGCAAATTCAGATGTCAAAGCCGCTCTGTATGCAGTATACTGATTATCATCCAAGCCCATCTGAGTTTTCACTTGGAGAGAAGACCACGACTCTAGATTTCCGACGGATACCGTCGCGTATTCAGTTCTAGGTGGAAGATAAGCCATTAAGCTTCTTTTAAAATCCAGTGGTTTTGACAAAGATTCCTGAGCCGGAACGGGTACGTTAACTGTAACTTTATAGGGAACCTTAATCTTCACATCTGACGGATCTTGATTTTTGTTACCCATGTAGCCCAGTTTTTGCAGAAAGTATGATGGAATAGCAACTTTAGTTGCACTAACATCCGGGAACACGATGTAACTTTGCAGTGGAAACTGGGACAAATTCAGCTTTTGAATGATATCCAAGTTATACCTACAAGATTATGCATACTGGTTATATTTAAAACATTAAAATTCATACATTTCCAAATTCCACTGAAGGGCAAGAATTTATGATTATCAATTATAGGCACTGGAACTGCCGGAACAAGAAGTAAGTTTACCTTACCTGTAAGCTTCAAAATAGGATTCACACTCCAGCATAATGTATGATTTGGACATATCAATGAGGTCTTCCCCAGTTTCGACTGACACTCTTAATATGCCCTTACATAATTCAGCCCGGCGATAATCTCCAGAACCCTCCGGAGCCCTACCCTTATCCTTACTCTCTTTTGGATCAAAAGGTGGTGCTACCACAATTGCAAATACTGCTGACTGAAAAAAGTCCGACGTTAGCAGTACAAGGTTCCCGGATAAAAGTCTCTTTGACTTATTCCAATTAATTCTAGATGTTGACTCAGGTAGGTACAATGTGTAATTGACAGTATTATTGATTAAAGTTTCTACTTCACGAAATTGCAAATTGAAGTACAATCTGACACTTGAGTCTAAGCTACGATTTTGATTTCTTCGCTTTCTTCCGCCTGACTTGACATACTCGTCCCTGAAATATGTAATAATTTACTTTCAGCTTTAGTGAACTGCTTTTGGATAGGTGGTTTTAATTTAAATATTATTAACTAAAGTAAAACAGCTTGGTGCTTCAATCGTATATTTACTTATATTCAAGAAATTCCTCCAATCCTTTTCGAATAGGCTGCACGAAGTCTTCCCTCAGCAAACGAAATTGAACATCTAAATAATGTTCCGCATCAGCATAACTTCCCTGCTGTTTACAGGGACGCAGAAAGGGTCGCTTATCCTCTAGAAGCTCCTTCATAGTTGGAACAATCGGGATCTTGCGAAAATTACTTGGAGGTTCCCGTTCATGCATTCGCAGCTCTTCTTCGTCTGTAAACCCATACTTGGGCCTGCTTTCCTTTCCGACATGTTCAATCTCAAACTGTCGAATAATGCTAGTAATGTTATCATTAACTCTTTGGAAGCCACAAAAAATTTGAGGCAATTGATCTGCCAAAAGGTCGCTCTTCATGATCCCTATAACTGTCAAGACCAAATTTGCACAAACGTCCTTAGCTGTGAGTGGCATAGCATCCAGAAGAGCCTCACAGAGGCTGAGTACGCATGACAAAACTTGTCCATTGCGCTGAGTCCAGTCATTTCTGCAATCATAAGATAAAGACTAAATTAATTAAAGCTATAATTATGATAAATGATGATGAGTCAATGTAACAATCTTTAAAGTAATATTCCGTCAAGGCCAGCGATTAGAGTTAGACTAACCAAATTAAAAGCATTAACATATAAAATTAATATGAACCTTGAAAACCTCATCTTCACCGGTTCAACCATAGTCCATGTCGTAATTTTCCTATTGACAAGACTGAAAAACTGGACGTTGCAAACTGTAAGTAGTACAGTCACCAGCGCTGCCCTTGTCACCTCATCGTCCTTTCCAGTTTCCTTTTCATCCTCCTCCAAAATATTGATGTCCTCGCTGCAAATCTTCCCAATCACTTTAATTACAGCCAGTAGTACCACGTCATCTTTGGTGGGTACATGCAGGGACTTAACTAACTCCTTCCACTGCCCCAAGTTTTTGCAAATTATTTTAACAATCTTTCTCGCCGGAAAAGAGGAAAATTTTTCCAAGCTTTCCGCATCTGTCGCGAACTCCATTGCATTGCCCTCAGTTGTCAGTTCAGTTTAACATAAACCACTCCACTCCAGTCTTTTCTAAGATAACAATTAAGACTGATTTTGATGTATGTAATCTTAACTTTTAATACTATTATAAAACGTAATAATATTAAATAACAATTAAATTTAGCAACTAAACAAATCCACTTCCCAAATATCCAACAGTCCAAAAAAACTAGATTCGTTTGTGAATGTAAGCTGTCAATTCTCAATCTAGGACATGCATGGAACGCAATGCACTGCTGGCTCTGGCTCTGCCTCTTCTCTCTTCCTTTTCGCAATTTTGCAACAGTTGTTGAAATTCATTGCATTCACGTTTTCTCAAGGCTAAAAAATGAGGCAGCTAAGCTAAAGCTGTAAAGCTAGACGCAAAACGTTTTTTATTTCTATGAAATGTTTTCGGCTTATATAGGCACTTCCACTGCACTACCACAGCTACATGCACAGATTGCATTCATCCATTCCATAATTACCTAACATAAACCAATTCCGTATTCCACTCCCATTCCCATGTCTCCTGCACTGCAACACGATAAGCAAGCATGCTGGTAAATGTGCAGAGTGCATAGAGAATTGTTAGCTTTTTTAGATGGTGTGGTGCCGTGGCGGTAGGCGTGTGTCACGCCCACGCCACTTTAGCACTTTAGCTTGTTTGTAGTCGCCGATCCTTTGTTTGTTATATGCACTGGCCAAATTTTTTTCGACGCCAACTTTTTCTACATAAAAAACCAGTGGAACTGCAAAGCAGATAAATATGAAGGGCAAAAAGGTTCCTTTTTGATTTTTTTTGTGTTTGTAAAACATTTTTGAATTATTACGTACATATTAAGGTATGTTATGAAAATAAATAGAGCAATAATGCAATGTGCAATATCAATAATAAACGTCATCTTTTCCAATCAATGAAATTTATATATTTTTTTTTATTTTCGAGCTAAAAGGATAAAAATAAAAAATTAAATTATCAATTATTAGTACATAAATATTTTACTTTAGAACTAGGTAAGGTATATACCACATATAATTTAATATGTGAGAAGTTAAGAAGTATTAGTATCTTTGTATTAGTAGGTAATAATAGTATTAATAGATACATAAACATGGCTTAAATTAAATAGTTTAAGCGATTTGATCTAATAACAGCTGTAGATGTTTGAAGAAAGTAGGTACTTGGTAATTTACCCGGCAAAATAGTTTGGTGTCTTTTTGCTATCAGAGTGCCAAGGAAAACTGAAAGCTTGCTCATGCGTCTGTCATCGTCATCCACTTCACTAGACATTTAGACTAGTGCATGCTAGTATTCAGCAGCTCAGTTTTAAATCCATCTCCCAATTCGCAGAAAAAGAAAGTTCGAAACCAGCGAGTAAAACGTTGATACCGACACCTACTGAAAACTGATTCATGAAAATCCAAACTCCTGACTTTTGCCTTAGAGCTAGCTACTTCTAGAAGAAATATTGCAGATGACAAGGTGCAACCTACTGCAGCAAAAATGAATACAATTAGAACATCGCTAACGGCAAGCACCTTTCTCTCGTCCGTTTCTTCATATTTCCGTTTCACATTCTTCTTAAGGACACTGCTTTCTGCTGCTTTCTCAGCTCGCTTTGCTAATATATCAAGGTACATGTCGTACCAAACCTTATACAAATTTGAAGCCCTAACCTGACCTAAGTAACGACCAAATACTTCCTGATAAATTGAACTCTTGCGAAGAGTGGGTCCCCCAAAGGCCACAGTAGCTGGGTCGTTCTCCACAAAATGAAGTGTCGTGAGTTCCAAATGCAGTGCAGAATGTTTTGCCATTCCTCCGTCAATTGCACATTTCCAGCCCATGCATACCGTATGCTCATCGGAGGCTGCTCTAATCAGACAATTCTCCATACTTTTCTCCAGCTCCAACCTTCGGGAGATGCCTTGAATAACGGGACTTGGAGAAGTTCTCAGCACTTCCAGCTCTAATCCTCCAACGCTTTGTAAGAGTATTGTGTAATGTGGACTATTATAAAGTTCTTCGAATGTCTCTGGAAGTTTAATCGGCTCAGAATGGGTCAAATAGCTCACGAGATTGCATTTGTAACTTACTCCGATCATGTATGAGAAAAAAATCCAAAGCAAAATGATTGCTCGAGGATTGAATCCGCTGGGAATGTGTAGAGCTTGGTCAACCAATATGATGTAAAATTGTAGAATTGTATCAGCCACCGAAATTCTATTAGTAAGGTTGTTCAAAAAGCGCATTCCTATAACGTACACA